>SNQJ01S0046621.1:78911-90983 GCA_010110895.2 Picea sitchensis | reverse complement strand
GTCAACAAGTGGGTTGAAGGGTATTTGAGGAACTATGTAGGAGGACAGCAGAGAATGTGGGTAAAGTGGTTACATTTAGGAGAACATTGCTACAACACCACCTTCCACATGTCCATTGGTATGACACCCTTCCGAGCATTGTAGAGATATGATGCTCCCACTTTGGTAGACTTGGTATTTGGGGAGAGTAGAGCTCCCAAGGCCAAGGGTTGGATCATAGAGAGTCATGAGATTCTCAAGATGTTGAAAGAGAACCTGCAGACGATGCAAAACCGACAGAAGATAAGTGCGGACAGGCACAGGATAGAGCACAGCTTTGAGGTTGGAGATTTGGTTTTCTTGAGACTCCAACCATACAAACAGTCATCTCTGAAGAAGAGTGGGGCCGAGAATCTTAAGCCCAGATTTTATGGTCCTTACAGGATCATGCGTCGAGTAGGTGAGGTTGCTTACAAGCTAGAGCTTCTAGAGGGGAGAAAGATTCATAACGTGTTCCATGTGTCTTTCCTCAAAAAGGCAGTGGGACCATTCATTAGCACATCAGAGGAGCTTCCCCCGTTGGATGAGGAGGGACAGTTGGAGCTAGTTTTGGAGGAGGTTTTGGAGTTCCGGGAGAGGAAACTGAGGACCAGGGTCATCAGAGAGTGTTTGATCAGATGGAGAGGGCTTCCAGTAGAGGACGTTAATTGGGAGAGCGAACAGGTGTTGCAGCACCCTAGACTGGTATTGCTTGAGGACAAGCAATTTCAGGAAGGGAGGACTATAATGTCCCTTTCCAAATAGGAGCTCCAGAGAGGAGGCTTAATGGTCTAAACCGCCTTGTTAGACTATAGCCAGGGCCAAAGAGGGGTAAATAGGGTTACTAGAGGTCACTCCAGTCACAAGTGTTATATTCAGAAAGTGACATTGAGCTAAAAAAGGGTTAAAAGCACTTTTAAGTCATTATGAGCTAAAAATAGAAGTCAACAGTGAATTAGGGTTTCAGCAGTGATTTAGGGTTTTGGAAGTCAACAGTGAATTAAGGTTTCATCATGATTTAGGGTTTTGGAAAGCTATAAAGGAAGGGTCAGCGACCTAATTCATCATTATGCAGATTATGACTTGTCATTGAGGAGAAGAGGCGCATCTCAGGAGATATAGTTCAATGTATTCCACAAGGAAGACACCAGTTGGTTGATTTCAGTGTTGAAAGACACACCCTAGTCACTGGGAAGATCATCCAGGTCTTCCATCATTCTTCATTGGTTCCGCAGTGCTCCCATTTTCCAGGTATTATCTTTTAGTTGCTTATTTGTATTCCGGCTAAGATCCTTTTGTCTTTTGATCTAGCCGAGTGTTGTTATTTTATTCAGCCGCAGTTGCTTATTTGTATTCCGGCTAAGATCCTTTGTTGATCTAGTCAAGTATTGTCAGTTTATTCAGCCGCATTCGACCCATTTGTAATCCACAGAGACATCATAATACAAACTTTGTAGTCCTTTGTCGTGTTTATTATTTGTATGATCATTTATATGTTGTAAACCTTTGAGCCTACACACACATTAGCAGCGTTTCCTAGACTATCCAAGTCAACAACATTACACTATTGGTTGGAACCGGATAGATTCTTGTGCTTACATAGGTGGTATATCGTGCAGTATCCCCATACATGTGAATATATAAAGACACAAAAACCACTCTTGATGTTCATGATTACACTTATTTTCATATTATTAGAGATTGGATTGGCTTTTCTTGGGTAAACACAAGGCATTTACAGTTGGTCATGATTGGGACCTCTGCAATTGCTTCACACCTTTTTCCTTTTCGTCTAGATAAAGTGACAGCCTTGGTAAATTTGAATATTAATTATTTGGCCACGTAACCTTACAATAAATCCAATTGAGAAAAACAAAATTGTTGTTGTTTTCCCTTAAGGGGCCATCAAATATTGCATTATATACGTACAAGGAGGGAGATTAGATGCATGTTGATGACTTCTCATGGAGAATATTTGTCAATATTGTCAAAGGGCTAAAGATTATGAAAATCTCAGATGTTAATAGTCTCGCTCCAGGTGTCTAGAGATGTGATGGACTTGTCTCTCGAAAAGATAGATAGCAACAAATGAATTGAAGGATCAAATATAGCCAACAAAATATCTATTTTGAAGGAAACTAGGATAGTTAACCCAGGAGGTATTGATCCCTCTCAAAGATTTTATCTCTAATCTATTTTGATAAAATAATCCCAGATTTGCAGGAAACCAATTCCATATTGAGGTAGTAGTTGGGAAATTTGTTCCATATTTTAATGGATTCAAGCTAGCATTCAAAGAGTATAAAATCACCAGCAGAAGAGGGTGATGGAAGGGGGGGGTAGGTTAGATATTTTGGCAACAAGACTGAGTTCTTTGTGATGAATCTCATGGGGCTATTGTAATATTTTTCAGATAGCAAGGATTAATTCATGGATTCATGGCTCATTCTCAATAGAGCCTTGTTATTTATTCTTATTTTTTTTGTTAGGCCTCTTTTATTTTCCATATTTGTTCTTCTTATTTAACCTGTAAAATGTGTAGTAATATTATCTTTTGTTATAAGTGTATCAACTTCGTACAACAACCATTGATGCAATTATAAAATTCATCAAAGATTACAGATTTCCAATATATATTGGACCTGTGTCTTTATCACTTAGCCTTGTGAGAAAGGGTTGAAGTATTCATTCTTATTTCATACAATATCAATCATAACCCAGATATATTTTGTTCCTTTACAAGTTATCTAACAGGTGTTTTGTTTCTGGACAAACATATTGTGCTCAATCCATACACTTTCATTTTATCTTTTTTGGACTCATAGTCTAAATGCCTAGTAAACCATCTTTCTTCGTCTCAAATTTGCAGAGATTTTCTCGTTCACTGTTACACCTGATATTTAGTGTTCTTATATTTTTCTTCCATCTTCCATTATCATATTTTGTGCTTTTTCATGATGAGACTCCATGCCCAATGGATTAGGCAGGCTCTGATATGAGAGGATTACAGTCTTTTATTTCTAGTTAACTACCATTCATCCTTAAACCCTTCCTTCCTAATTTGTATGGCAACCTGAGCTTAATGATGTAAGTTGATGTCTAATGACAATAGGCAATCAGTTTATTTTTTATTTTAGGGAGCCCCCTTAGGTCCAAGGGACCACTTGGATCTAAAATTGGTTCAAAGATGTCTTGGCATGGTTTCTAAACAATTGGAAACCATCTCAAGTTACAACATACTCCACATCAATTGATTAGGTATATTTGTAGATAATATTTGATAGGGGCCATATTTTATTCCTTTCTTGAGTAGTGGATCTATTATAGACCCTCTCCACCATTACCCTTGTAGCTCAAGCAACCACCTCTAGATTTGATGTGTGACTCCATTGTCCAAACAGGTAAAAGGCACTAGTCTCCTTTTCATCCATGATTCCCCAACCATAAAATTCAATTCCATATTTTTCCTTTTCATTCATGTTGTTAAGATTTCTCATACTCCCACTACACATTACATACACATTAAGCTTAGTAACCCATAGGGAAGTCCCCGCTAGTTAGGATTCCATTTTAGACTAGCCTAAAATGTAGAAGAGAGTCAGTGAGGTGACAATGGAAAACCTCTTAGTTCCACAAGTATTCACCTATGTGGTTGTAGTTTACATTTTTGAGTGATAGATTGTATGGTAACACGATGCATTATCCATTGCAAGGAAATAATCCCATGGTGTATTCTACAAGAAAGTTTGGAATAAAACCCCTTGTTTTGGAAACTATCTTCGAGTTGAACACTTATTTACATAAAGTATGTTGTATGGATGATATTACCTCATAGATACCCATACTTGGAACTTTGCTCCTCTCATAAAGTAGCTCTTGATCAACCTCCTAGTATATGATGTTGGTACTTGAAAGTATTTCTACTCTAGAGAAAAATATTTATATGGGCCTACTACCTCATGATTTCTCTCTAGATATCTCGCACCTTCACCCAAAAACCAACACAGCCCCTCTTAGACCCCATCACAAAATTACAAGAACAAGATAATCTAGGTATTTTAATTGAATCCTAATAACCAAATATTATGTTCCTACCCAGGGAAATTTGATCATGTAAGGTAACAGATGTAATACACTAGAAATAACTACCAAAGGCACTATACTTACTAGTCCACCACCTATACCCACTAATTCCTCATCCATGATGACACAATTGAACACCATATCAATGTTATCACCAAATGATTATCTTCTTTGCACAATCCTCAATAATTATAATTGTGGATGATGATGACTAAGACATTTAATGTTTCACAATTGATGTGGTTGTTAACACTCTAAGGATATCCATTCTATATTTTATGTTTTTTCACCTAGTTTTTATCTAGATTAGCTTCTTTATAGGAAATATCTTAGGCACTCTTCCATGATACTTTGTAATGGAATCCTTTTGGTAGTCATGTTGAACACTTTTGGTCATTTGTGAGCATCGATAATAATTCAACTCTCATGGTGTACCATTGTGTTGGAGTTGTGCTCACATCTAGGGGAAACCCATGTTCCACATAGGCAACATCAACAGATGAGTTCTACTGAATTTAGAGAAGCTTTTCTTTGACCCTTACCTTGAACATTTCTTTTTAAACACAAAAACGCTTTTTTTAATTATTTTTAAGTGATTTATACATATTTAAATAAATTTTAAATGAATTTTAAATAGGTTTGTAAAAATTGTTTACCCATTATTTCAAATGTTATTTTGCCAATCAATTGAATTCTACAACCCTCCTTTGACCACTATCAGAAATTGCACATAATAGTAGAAAATGCAAATCACCAAAAATAAGAGAAGCCTTCAAATTTATTGTGATTCCAAAGTACATGTGTGGCATTACATAGAATCAATGAGATTTATTGTTCATTTTATATCCTTAACATCTAATTGTTGATTTACTTAATTAGTATTAAGTCATGACAAATCAGTCGCATTACTTTATTATGTTGCGAATTTATTAAAAATATAAAGTATGTCTAACTTAAAATGTCCTAAATACATGATATCGTCATTATAACATATATTTTATAACCACAACAACTTCTATGAGTTTTTTTTCCTTCTAACTATATTTGGGCTCTAAGTAGTCTTGGGTCTCCTCTAGACTACTTCGTCTTGTTTGGGAATTGGGCTCTCCACATATAAATCTTTGTCATTCTCACAACAGTGTTATTGGATCTAACAACAATTGTTGAACAAAAAGTTTATCAAGCTAGAAAGTCAACAATAAATACAAAAGAGTAACAATCAAACACAACGAAGTGAGACACTTAAATAATCATATCATCACAAGATTAGCTCAACCAAAATTATATTTATCGTGGTGGATTTCAAAAATCAAAAAATACATAAAACAACCTTTACAATATCAATAATATATGCATGGGGCAGCAACACATCACAATAAAAATATTAAAAAATATTAGGATAATTACATTAAGACTTATAATGAATGATCATTAATTACTCAACAAAGGTAAGGTTGGTCATTAAGGGACTTGTGATCCAAGTGCCCTTTCAAAACCACCTTCATTAAATTCTTTATTGAACTCTCAAATAAATAATGCCATGTATTTCTCATTCTCATATTTGCGAAGTAAAGAATGCTACAAATCAAAATGCATCATGATATATAAGTAAACATGTAACGAAGAAATGTTTGAATATTAAGAAAGATATCCAATTGTCCTTTCAAAACCATCTTCATTAAATTATTTATTGCTTAAGTTTCCTTTTATTAACTCTCAAATAAATAATGCCATGTATTTTTAATTTTATTATTGGAAAGTAAATAATGTTATATCTCAAAATGCATAATGATATACAAGTAAATAGGTAAATATTGGTGAATCAATTCAAAGGGGTTGGATTTAATGGTGGAAAGTAAGGAGTTTTTCACCATTGGGCAAGGTTCAATTTCAATGAAGGTCGCTTAACTTGGAGTCATGGGGATACCTTGAGGTAGTGGTCATACCTTGAAGAAACACCCAAAAAATCCAACCATGATAATGGTTGGTTAATCCTGTAGGAAACCGACACACTAGCAAACAACAACAACAAAAATAGTTGGTGAAATCAAAATAATTAGTGGAAAAAATCCTAACATGTTGAAATTCAATAGAAAAAACCATATACATTAGATAGGTCAAGAGAAAATCATGAGATTCAAAATAGCTTTATATAATGAGTGAATTATTTGAATAACCTTGAAGTTATGACTTTTTAAAGAACTTAATAACCAACTATAGGTTGAGAGTAGAAATTAATTCCACTTTATTAAATTTCAATTAATTTTGCCACTATTTACAATGAATCAATAATAATTTTTACAATCATTTTCAAAGTTTTTATCTTTTATTTTATTCATTTCATGTTTCTAGTTAATACAAAAAAATTAAATGATTTTGAAAAGTTATTACATCTTCTAAAACTTATAAATGATTTTTTCAAGGGTAGATGTTTATATAAGAGGCACCTTATACACAAGATTTGGACATGTAAAATATTTTGAAAATCTATTATATCTTCTAAAGCTTATATATAATTTTTTCAAGAGTATATGTTTAGATTTGAACATGTTGATATGATTCTAAATGCTAAAACCATTTTTCGTGTATGTACAAAGATTTTGGACATTGGTAATTCCACACAAGTTTATTTGATTCTAAAAACTAAAATTATTTTTCCTACCAGTATCAACAATCTTATGGAGATTTTGAACATTGGTAATTCTACACATTTAGAGTATTATTGCATGAAAAAATGAGAGTTTCCCACATTTACATAATTCCTAGTACTGGCCTAAAATGATAAAAAAAAATTATTGTTAGCATGAAATTCTAAATGAATTTTTAATAATAAAATGTTGAATTAGATTAACAAGATTCATAATCTTTAACCAATTAAGTTAAAGTTCTTCTACATCAATATTGTTTATTGTTTTTTAATATATTGTGTTATTTTTGGCTTTTCAATAGTTAAATCTTGTTTCATTTTGTTTTAACTTGGAGTGTAAGACAAATGGAATGAAAATATATATGTTATGTCAAAGTTTTTATATTAATGTTGTTGTTGTTGAAGTTTGGGTGTAAGATTAATGGAATGAAAATATACTTTATGTCAAAGTTTTTATATATCAATATTATAATTGAATATAGTACTCAATGGTCTGCCCAAGACATGGGATGCATTCTCCGCAAGCATGAACACAAGAAAGGAGTAACCCACATTTGAAGAACTTTGGACTTGTTGTGCACAAGAAGAATACAGGATTAGTGCTAAAGAAAAACCCCAAAAGAAATACGATGATCAAGCCTTCACAGCAAGGTTCAAGAATTTCAGGAATAAAAATAAGTTTGGCTCTGGGAAGAAAACAAATCAAGAGAAAGATATGTCAAAAATACAATGCTTCAATTGTCAAAAATATGGTCACTACAAGAATCATTGTCCCGAGTTAAAGAAAAGGAAGGAAACACACGAAGCATCAGTTGTCAAAGAAAGGGAGCCCTCAAAGAAGGCCAAGCAGGACAAAACAAACTTCTTCTTCTAAGACAAGGTAACAATATTCTTCATAATTATTGTACATACCATGTTTACATAGTTTCTGTACATATCTTGCATATATATTTCTTAAAAGATAAGATGTTCAAAGAGAAACAATACCTATGGAAGAACAAAAAGATAAGGATTGCTATCAAGATGACTACAAGTCAAGCAATACACATGAAAAGATGAAGTACATCGACAACCCCTGGTAACAATTCAAGTGGAAGCTATTAACATAAGTAACAGTTGCAAGATAAGCCAAAATCATAATCAAACTTGAAGAAACTTGGAAGAAGTAAAAACAAAAAGAAGTCAGCAATCAAGAGGAAATTAGAAAAAGACTTATGACACTTTGCAAAAGGTAATAAGGATGCAGACGGAAGTGTGGACTCTCTTAGATGGATGGAGTTGATTATATAATTCCAAAAGAAGAGAATTCATTCATGCATGAAGAAAGGATTAGGAGGGAGATAATACTAAATAATATGATCCATTGAGGATTATGAAGTATCTATCCATGTTCCCATCAATGGTAGCAGCCATGAAAAGCATCACATGTTCAGTTTGACTTTAGAAGAAGTTTTCTTCAAAAAGAAGCCTTAAAGTATCCATGGTTGTCCATCAACATCCATGATCCTATGATGAAAGGAAGAAGTTGGAATCTTCAAGGCATTGAATCTATAGAAAACTCCATGGACCCAAGAGCTAAAGAGAAACATGAAGATTCCAAGTAAGAAAGAAAAATCCAGAACAACGAGTCATTATATCAAGAATCACAAAACTGCCAGCTTGGTCTGAACTCACTAGAAACAATCAAGCAGAAGAAATGGAAGTTGTGATGAAGAACAGTGTATGGAAGACTTATGAATGGAAGCATTGTGAGATCCAGAACTAAAGGTTCTCCCAGATGGAGTGAGAAGACTATGATGATAGCTTGTTCCAGTAACCAAACATACCTCTACCTGAGCCATTATATCTCCTGCATTATCCATGGGTTGGAGTTTACATCAGATGAATGTAAGGATTGTTCTCCTCAATGGAGTAATTGAACAAAGAAGCGTATGAAGAGCAACCTCAAGGTTTTGAGGTATACCAGAAAGATATTTTCCCCTTATATGCAGATGGAAAAATATCTTGTATGGATTCAAACAACTTGGAGCAAAGCCTCTCATGCACAGCAGAAGCATGGTGAAAACTTTCTATAACAGAGATATTATATCAGAATGGTTATTCAGAAGTCTGGGATGATGGATTTCTAATCCATAAAAAACTCTCATGATAACAGAAGAAGTGCCACTTGGATATGTTCCAGTTTGAGTCTTGCCACGATGTCATGAGCTAGCAGGAAACAAAAGAGTTGAATCCAACCATGATATATTGTAATGATCAGAGCTATATGAAGCCTTCAGAGAAAACCAGTGTTCCAGAAAGACCAAAGTACATTGAGATCAAGCATTACATTCTCCATGATGAGGTCTAGAAAAGAGAAGTGGTTCTCCAAATATATCTCTTCGGATGAGCAGATAGCAGATATTTTGGTAAAGACTATGTCCAAGATGAAAAATTGTGCGTACTCAACAAACAAGTTGGAGCTCATGGAGACGACTTCCTTATTGAAAAGAGAAGAGATGACTCCCAGGTTGGGAGGGAGAACTGATGTGTTATTGATTTATGGACAGTCATTTTTCAGTTCGAAAAATGGTCTAGGATGAGCAATTCCTTTCCAGTTTGGAAAGTGGTTTGAGATTTCTAACGGACAGGCATTTTCCAGTTCGGAAAATGGTCTAGATCGAACGGTCATTTTCGTAATGAAAATGGTTCGATAGGTTGTTGATGTACAATAGACAGCAATTCCCCTTGTGTCCACTGTGGGGGAATGGTCTAGGATAGTCTTTCTTCTTGGCATTCACACTCAGTAGTGGTCAAGTAGAATGGTCTGCCTCATCGGGCAGTTATTCTTTCGAAGTTCACAGTTGTGAGCAGTTTCGAAGAATGGCATGTTTTGGAGGTTGGTGCAGAACAGTCGTTTCCTTAGGAAATGGTTCAGACAGTCATTCCCTAGGGAAAACTCATTCTCTCCAGGTTGCACTTTGTTTAGTGTCAGAGGAATGGCCCAATTAGGTGAGTGGTCCAGGTTCAGCAACCAAGGATAAGCATTCCCTAGGGCAGACTCATTCTCTCCAGGTTGCACTTTGTTTAGTGCCGAAGGAATGGTCCAGTTAGGTGAATGGTCCATGCTCAGAAATCAAGACAGTTATTCTTCTATGCTTGAGAAGAATAGTCCAGACGGCTCATGGCTAATGTTTTACTTTCTGAGGGCATATGCTCTTCCAGATCTCACAGATGTGAGTGGAAGAATGGCCCAGATGACTCAATTTATATCATGATATTGTTTTTCTATGCAGGTTGATATCTGATGATATGAATGCTATGGAGAATGTATGTCTCTAGACAGTAGATGTATGCTACTGTGGTGAATGTGTTCCACTGGTTGTGACTATGTGTCATTGATTAAGTTGTTGTGTGCTACTTGGTGTGGTAGTGTACCACTGAATTGTAGTTGTGTACTACTATGGATAGACACAGGTGTGTTCTATTGAATGGCATTATTCTGATTGCCATCAGTACTGTTGAAAATGATTATCAGCTAGAGAGATGTTCAGTGTACTGATGGACAGAAATTTTCCAAACGAAAAATGATCCAGGACATTTATTCTTCTAGATGTATGTTTGGATTAGAAGAATAGTCCTTGTAGCCCATGGCGTGGCTTCCAGCATCTGTTGAAATAATTATTCTTCTAGGACATATGCATGAATTAGAAGAATGGTTCTTATATCACTCTTTGGAGTGAGTGACCTTTTCAGCATCATTCTTGATTACTCAGATGGAGTATGATTTCGAGAGATGATGCAGTTGATGTTGTCAGATGACATTGATAGTGATAATGGTGCTCGTGATCTAATCATGAGACAGCATGTATGGCTATGATGATGCTACTAGTTTAATGGTATGTTTGTGCTCAAGACCATTGCCTTCAATACCTCCCTAGCTAGGAGGGAGTGTTGATATTATGGTAGTTGCGGGAGGTATTTACCTCCACGTGTAACCCTGAGGAGAATATAATATTTTGGGAAGCAAGAAGAAACCCTAAAGCATTAAACCTAACCCTAGAAGACAAGTCGGCTCAAGGAAATAATTAATATTAAGTATTTAACATCCAGAATGAGAAGTCGGCCCACGCAGCTCGGGAAAACGGTATAAATACAAGTAGCCAGACCTCATTTTGTACCAGACAGCTCGAAGTTTCAACTAGGAAGAGGTGCGCACTGCAGAAACTGGGCAAGTGCGCAAGTCTGGGGAGCAGCTGCTGCAATCTGTATTTATGGTTTAGGCTTGGACTTTCTATTGGTTATGGTTGGACTTTCTTATCAGTCTTGGTTATCTTTATGCATTAGTCATGGTTGGCTATTGGTTTTCTTCCGGAATCATCCTCTTTCAAGGTTAAGGTGCTCGGGGGTGGATTTGGCCTATGGTTGGGTGACAATATTGTTATATTGTCTATGGCTAAACAAGCACATCCATTACTTTCAATTCCAATGAGGGTTGCTTAACTTGGAGCCATGGGGATACCTTGAGGTAGTGGTCATACCTTGAGAAGACACCCAAAAAATCCAACCATGATAATGGTTGGTTAGTCCCATAGAAACCGACACACTAGCAAACAAAAAAAAAATAGTTAGTGAAATCAAAATAATTAGTGGAAAAAATCCTAACATGTTGAAATTCAATAGAAAAAACCATATACATTAGATGGGTCAAGAGAGAATCATGACACTTTTAACATTCACTTAAAAAAAATATACTTGGAACATGAGATTCAAATTAGCTTTATATAATGAGTGAATTATTTGAATAACCTTAAAGTTATAACTTTTTCAAGAGCTTAATAACCAACTATAAGTTGAGAGTAGAAACTAATTCCACTTTATTAAATTTCAATTAATTTTGCCACTATTTACAATGAATCAATAATAATTTTTACAAGCATTTTCAAAGTTTTTATCTTTTATTTTACATTTTCAAAGTTTTTATCTTTTATTTTATTCATTTCATGTTTCTAGTTAATACAAGAAATGTAAATGATTTTGAAAAGTTATTACATCTTCTAAAACTTATAAATGATTTTTTTAAGGGTAGATGTTTATATAAAAGGCACCTTATACACAATATTTGGACATGTAAATTAATTTGAAAATCTATTATATCTTCTAAAGCTTATATATGATTTTTTCAAAAGTATATGTTTATATGAGTTGGGATAAGAAGAAACTCATCTTTGAGACTCTTGTTACACCTGTTATTCTTTATGGATGTGAAGTATGGGGCTGTAGTATCTCTCGTGAATCCTGGAGAAAGATAGAGCAAATACAAAAGAATTTTATAACCTATAATC
>SNQJ01S0046621.1:63764-78319 GCA_010110895.2 Picea sitchensis | reverse complement strand
ACCTCTTAACTCAACAAAAGTATGGTGATCTTGGAAAGCTTCTCTTAATGCTTTTCGAGCACAAAAACAAAATTCTAAAGAATCACAAGTAATCACTTACCCTCTTAAGATCTGATAGACCAATTAGGTCTTAGTGGACGTTAACCATCATCATCATCATCATAATAAGCACCTTATACTCAAGATTTGGACATGTTGATATGATTTTAAATGCTATTTAACAAATTTTAGTATATGTACATGGAAAGATTTTGGACATTGATAATTTCATACAAGTTTATCTGATTCTAAAAACTAAAATTATTTTTCCTACCAGTGTCAATAATCTTATGGAGATTTTGAACATTGGTAATCTTACATATTTAGAGTATTATTACATGAAAAAATGAGATTTTCCCACATTTCCATAATTCCTAGTATTTGTCTAAATGATAAAAAACAATTACTGTTAGAATGAAATTCTGAATGAATTTTTAATAATAAAATGTTGAATTAGATTAACAAGATTCATAATCTTTAACTAATTAAGTTAAAGTTCTTCTATATCAATATTCTTTATTGATTTTAAATATATTGTGTTATTTTTAGCTTTTTAATAGTTAAATCTTGTTTCATTTTGTTTTAACTTGAAGTGTAAGACAAATAGAATGAAAATATATGTGTTATGTCAAAGTTTTTATATTAATGTTGTTAAAGTTTGGGTGTAAGATAAATGGAATGAAAATATACTTTATGTCAAAGTTTTTATATATCAATATTAGAATTGAATCTTATTTTGTTGTTATAGTTAAATGTTATTTTGGTTCTTCTAATGTGAAATTAAGGTAGTCTATTTGCAACAACATTATGAACATAAAGGAAAGGATTATAGTTTTCATCATTTAATGTATTTATTTTAATGATACAAAAATCACTTTCTTCAAGTGTATTGTATTGCATTTTAATGTGTTTATTTAAATTAGTTAAAAAAATATATATATATGTGTTCAAAAATTTTAGTTAGAATCTTCACAATAACAAATATCAAGTGTTTTCTCCCTTCTCTGCCACCCTGCCACACTACCCTTCTCTACCACCCTGCCACACTACTTTCCAAGTGATGTAATTATGCTCATTGACATTAATGTCAATGTGATAACATGTAAGTCTTTATCCACCCTAATGTTGTGTTCACATAGTAAATCATTTTTCTTTTTGGACAATAATTAAAAAAAAAAAAAGATTCTTTAAGTATTGATTTTTCTTTTTGGACAATAATTGGAAAAAAAAAAGTCTTCAATTTTTTTTCATGGTAGATTCATCAAGTATCCACTGAAGCTGTGTTTCACATAATAAATCATTTTTCCATTGTTGCCAGATTTTTATTTTCCTTTGTCAATGGTTGGAAAATGACTTCAATTTTTATTGTATGTTTAGTGATTCCTTAAAATGTGCAGAGAATTAAAAGCATTGGTTTTTCTACTTTTTATTTTCTATTTGAATGTTTTTGCCAAATTTTTACTTTCTATTGTTGCCAGATTTTTATTTTTCCTTTGCCAATGGTTGGAAAGTGACCTCAGTTCCTTAAAATGTGCAGGGAATTAAAAGCATTGATTTTTCTATTTTTTATTTTCTATTTTTATTTTCTATTGAATGTTTTTTAACTTTTTATTTGAATGTTTTGTTTTGTTTTTGACATTAGCTTTTTCAGTATTATTTTGAAAATGAACAATGTAGCCAATAATTGTGGACATAAGTTCTATGGCTCTAGTAAAAAAATTGTTACCATAGAAATAGTTTGAAAACTAATATTTCTTTAAATTATACACTCTTCACATTTTTTGAAATAATACACTTTTCACATTTTTTTCAACAATGATTTTCAACAATAATTGATTATCTCACATTTTTTGAAATAATACACTTTTCACATTTTTTTCAACAATGATTTTCAACAATAATTGATTATCTCACATTTTTTGAAATAATATACTTTTCACAATTTTTTAACAATGATTTTCAACAATAATTGATTATCTTTGTTTTATAATTGATTATCTTTGTTTTATAATTTGAAAACTAATATTTTTATGGAAATTATACACTTTACATTTTTTCAGGGATGATCATACACTCTACATTTTAAGCTATACACTCTTTCCATTTTCCAATGATGATCGATGATCTTTGTTTTTATTTTATAAGGTTTTTTACTTTTTTTCAAGGATGATCATACACTCTTTACATTTTTTTTAAGTTATATACTCTTCACATTTTTTTTCCAATGAAGATCGATGATCTTTGTTTTTATTTTGTAAGTTTTTTCAATTTTGTAAGTTTTTTTACATTTTTTCAGATCATACACTCATTTTTTAAGTTATACACTCTTCACATTTTTCAATGATGATCAATGATCTTTGTTTTTATTTTGTAAGTTTTTTCAATGTGATCATACACTCATTTTTTTTTAAGTTATACACTCTTCACATTTTTCAATGATGTTTTGTAAGTTTTTATCCTATTTCAATTTACTTAATTTGTTTCTATTTCAATTTAAGTGATTTGTTTTTATTTTGTAAGCTTTTAAAATATTTCACGTTAAGTGATTGTATTTTTCAAGATTTTATCCTATTTCAGGGATTATGTAATTGTGAGATTTAGATGATAATTATACACTCTTCACATTTTTTCAACTATGATAGATGATCTTTGTTTTCCATATTTTTCTATTTCAAGGAATTGTATTTTTCAAGTTTTCCATATTTTATTCTATTTTTCAAGTTTTCCATATTTTATTCTATTTCAAATGATTGTATTTTTCAAGTTTTCCATATTTTATTTTATTTCATGTGATTGTATTTTCCAATATTTTATTCTATTTCACATGATTGTATTTTTCAATATTTTATTCTAGAGAGAGTTAGAAGATAATTTGGATATTTTGTTTTGCAATTTTATTCTATTTCATGTGATTGTATTATTTCAAGTGATTGTATTTTTCAAGTTTTCCATATTTTATTTTATTATTTCAGGTGATTGTATTTTTCAAGTTTTCCATATTTTATTCTATTTCATGTGATTGTATTTTCCAATATTTTTATTATTTCAGGTGATTGTATTTTTCAAGTTTTCCATATTTTATTCTATTTCATGTTTTCCATATTTTATTCTATTTCATGTGATTGTATTTTCCAATATTTTATTCTATTTCAGGTGTGATTGTATTTTTCAATATTTTATTCTATTTCATGTGATTGTATTTTCCAATATTTTATTCTATTTCAGGTGTGATTGTATTTTTCAATATTTTATTCTATTCTATTTCAGGTGATTGTATTTTTCAATATTTTATTCTAGAGAGATTTAGACGATAATTTAGATATTTTGTTTTGCAATTTTATTCTATTTCACGTGATTGTATTTCACGTGATTGTATTTTTCAAGAGATTCAGACGATAATTTGGATATTTTGTTTAATTTGGATATTTTGTTTTGCAATTTTATTCTATTTCACGTGATTGTATTTTTCAAGAGATTCAGACGATAATTTGGATCTTTTGTTTTGCAATTGCCATTCACTTTCCTGGACGTTGGTCATTATATTTTTTATAAATGCCAGATTAATAATTCTATCATCGGAAATTAGCATAGCTGCCTAATCCCAACGCCTTTGTGGTTGCACCAACGGCAGCATCGTTGCCTCAATATAGAGCAATATAGAGCGAGGGACATCGCCATTTCCATGGGCGCAACCACAAAGATGCTGGGATATGCCCATTTTCTGCATGGCGCATATCCCTCGCCATCCAAAAGTCTTGGAGCCATGTCTATCGGACGGTGGTCTGTAACAGAATTGCAATTGATAACAGAGACATTTGTGTGATCTTTAAATGCATGAAATTATGGAGCAACTTTTCTTCAATCCAGTGTCAAGAAAATTTCTAATCATTTACATTGCTAAATGGATTAACTTGCTATAACGGGGACCCTTGCTTCTAAACAAGAGGAGCAAACAGCAATTGTGTTCCGTGCCCGGAAATTTGCTCGTCAGGATGCTGAAAGCTCAAGAGAAAACCCTAAGTTGATCAGAAGATATATACCTAATGCCTACGAGAAAAATGTGATATTGAAAGATATACAGGAAAAACAGAACTTATGCTGAATTGAATGAACCTGTGAGGTATTAGCCCCGTGATTACAAGTTACAAAGTGAAGTGTTTTTCCTGACCACTGTGGCCAAAGTTCCATCTCCCGACAAAACTGTGGAGGCCAACAGAAGATACACGCAAGAAGTAATTACCCGCTTTATAAGCTTAAGTGAATAGATAAGTGAGCTTGAAATTTTCAATTGGACTCTTCCCCTGGCTATGCAAGATGGAGAGCCATTTCTTGGAGAAGATGTCTCTTTTGCGTGGGATTGATGACTCCACCACATTCAGCACTCTCAAGTACGTCTACCATGATTGCAGCAGCATGGCCCAACGGCTCCTCGGAGGCTCTCTTCAGCATAAATGCCTTTATCCATTCCAACAAGAAATTTAGCTCCGATGGTGATATCATAAACAACAACAAAAAAAGAGCAGTTCAATGCAAGGTATAGAAATAGACCTGTCCATGGTATGATATTCGTAGCGTACAAGGCTGCTGAATCCATGGTTCTCCATCAATCTGGACTGGAAAAGCTGCAAATGTATGGATCCTGATGAACTGACCTTGCGCTAGCCTTCGGGCACGAGAAAGACCCACCTGGAAATTGTTATGAAGTCAGTTGCCATTCATCAAGAAATGCACAAGATATACAAATTATATTTAGGAGTGGAAGCAATTCATTTTAAAGCAATATTCAGAAGAAAGCCTAGAGATTTCCTTTTGCCTAGGAGATTATACATTCAGGTAATCAATTTTTTTGATGTTAATGGTTACTTCCGTATACATTAATGTTATTATCACATCATATATTTATATATATAGATATTCCGAAGGTGGCAAAACCTATCTTAACTCAGTTGTCAACTGACTGGCTCATCACTGTTATTCAAGAAAAACCACACCGCTTGAAATTGTTAGAATAACGTAATTATTCCCGCCGATCAATTTGTCTGTCGTTACGGGTAGTTGGTAGTTTTAGCAATTGGACAGTTATACATGTAACTCCATTGTAACTAATACGTTTATCTTAATAAACAAAACAATTCAATGGTGTTGTGTGTTGGGGTATCAATTCCCCAAACCAACAATTGGTGTCATAATGGGTCTAGGCTAGACTCCCTCACGGGAGGGCCCAGGTGCACAGGGATATGGACGCTTATGAGGGTAGGAGAGCGCAGAACAGAACATTTTTTGAACAAAATGGAATCTGTTCTGATAAAAGAAGGATTACGAACATAAGGAGGGGAAACCGAGAAGAAAAAGTGATTTGAGAAGATTGAGCACAGCAATGGATTAACAGGCTCCTTGCATCGTGTATGATCCGAATTGGATCATTATATTATTTGTCATCTATCTCGATGCTTTCAGAGTGGAAAAAATTGGAGGAATCAACTTGCAGGGTCATTTTAGTGGTAGGTCTCAATTTGGAAATTGGGGTTCGAAACCTTCCGAAGCCATTTTGAGGCATTAAACGATGTTTTTGGGGGTTCCGGTGTTCTCAACTTATGCACACCCCCTTGACAGTGTTCTACACTCTGAGAACTTTCCAACGGTGCAGAATGTGCGTTAATAAGAGCTTGTATGCAAAAGTTATGCCTATCGCAAGTTGGCCTATCGTGTTGACCACCATGGTATGAGAGGATGCCACGTCAACCCCCATTACTCATGCATATGGGGTTAGTGACGTATGTAATTTCAAGAAGATTCTAGAAGGTTCTAAACCCTATCACAATTGAGGGTTGAGGAAGTCAAAATCCTACCCCTAGATGGCTATGGGGCGATGTTAAATACCGGACCACTAGGAAGAGAAGGGGTTTCATTCTTTTGCATTGTATCTTGTTCCATAGCTGAGAAAAACATTTGAGAGTGGTATTTTGTGAGCATAACAGAGGAGGAGAGATTTTGTAGCAACCATACATGCCACATGTCAAAGGCAACTCCACAGAGAGTGCCTCTTTCTTTGTACTTGCATCATTTTTATACCAGAGAAAATAGAGCAGAGTTGCCTCACCTTCTAGCTGGGTTTTCTCCCATATTGTGTTTCTTAGGTCATATCTTGTGTTTATTTGTGGATGGTGTGTGTATTTATGTATGTTCTCTATTTTTCGCTTTTGAACTATTTCATACATTTTTTTAAGAAAATCAACAATCAAGAGTCTAAAATCTAAAGGGAGAATAACCTTAATAGTAAATATTTCAATGATTTATTAGATCTATTGTGACGAACTGTTCCAATGGAATATCCACAGCAATTTACAGATCAATGTATTTATTAGTGGTTGGTACTAGCGGCCCCAGGGGGCATGACTAGAAAGCCAAATAAATATGATAACCGACCAAACAAATATAGATAGCAATCGGTGATAGGGCATATTTCACCGTCGGTTCTATTTTGAAAGACATTAGAAGTAGGTCTCGGCTGATGTGGTTGTTTTTCTTTTACTATGAAGGTGAGCTTAGGTGACAAGTACCTTCTCAAGAGACATCCACTCAAATAATTTCAATGTAACAAGAGCAATAAAGACGAGGGTCGTCATATTGCGCTAGTGTGAGTAATACGTGCTTAAAAAGGGTGAAGGAGGAGCATATTCCAGCTGCATCAGAATCTGGGCCGAGTTTCCCACATGTTGAATAAGAGGAGAAAGAATAGTTGTCATAGTACAAGCCAACAAAATCGATAGATGGAGTATTTTGCAAGGAGATAAGAGCGATAAAGCAAAGGATCACTGAGAAGAAGTCGCAAAGAGTTAGCAAGGAAGAGTCACACCATACAATCTGCAAGATAGCATCCAAGGAAGAATAGCACTTAGCAAGGAAGATTTGCATGGAAATTTTGCAAGGAAGTCGCGGAGGACTTGTAATTTGGATTAAAGACGAGAAAAATCGGAGAAGTTGAATCTTCGATTAAGGGGGGAATGTGAGATGGATTAATCTCAGAATGTGAGATGGTTAGGACCAAGTTATGATTAAAGGGGAGTATAATGTGTTGATGAACCATGTAGATGAAAAGGATTCCTAAAGAACTGGCGAGTATAGCAAATGGTACCCATGTATCTCAGTAGATGGATTTCTTTTTATATGGACATCTAGGTTTTCTGCAAGTACAAAAGGAAGGAAGAAGCAAGTTCAAAGATGAAGCAAGAAGCAATTTCAAAGATGAAGCCCATAGTAAAGAAAACCTGGACGAAGGGAATGGTGACAATGTTGAAACAGCAACGAAAAATTGCAAGGCAGCACCCACACCTGTAGCAATAGGAAATGATTTGAGGAAACGTGTAAATCACAAGACCAATTGCTTGACATATTCATAAAGCCATTGGCAATAGATGTTTTTTGAATTTCATAGGTAGAATTTAGGAATGATAGATGTTGAAGAATTCAGCGGACGTAATTAAGGGGGAGTGTTAGAATAACGTAATTACTCCCGTTGATTAATTTGTCTACAGCTACAGGTAGTTGGTAGTTTTAGTAGTTTGACAGTTATACACGTAACTCCATTGTAACTAACACATTTATCTTAATATACAAGACAGTTCAATGGTGTTGTGCATTGGGGCATCAGTTCTCCAAACCAACAAAAATGAGCCACTAATATTCCATAAGGGGGCGGACTTTTGGTCCTGCCAAATGCCTCTAGGTCTTGGACCATTAATGTATATCCTTACGTCTGAGAAAGACGAGCTCTTAGCCAATCAGAAGCAGTTTTAGGTCTTACTCCAGGACCAATAATGCAGTTTCAGCCTAGATAGTATTTACAAGAACGCCAGTATCCATTGTGGTTCTTGGTCATCATTGAGACTACCTCCACCAAGGTCATGTATATACATATATGCATAGACTATTATATATCGCGTCATATATATGTTCATAGACTATGATATATAACTTTATTATATATGAATTATATCGCTGTCAAGAAGAGGTGTGGCACTGGGCTATACCCACACCCAGTCAAAAACCACCGATCCCCTATCTAGAAGCAATTGTGAAACAAGAGTGAATGCTTCTTTGCTGTAGTTGTTATTCATTTATTTGGAGTATGTTAGTGATGGCACATTTATTTTGTTGTAAGTCATTCCACAACAGGTGAATTTGCTCAGGTTGAATGATACATAAAGTATAGGTTATTGCTAAATGTGCAGTGTCTATTGTGAAACACCTGTAGGCTAATAAGAAGGGCAATGGAGTTAAACCTTATGTTAGCAGTTATTCTATTAATGCTGGTTCAACAAACTGATTTCCTATTTCAGTTCCTTTGTTGGCAGACATGGTTTTGTTGTTTGGTATGCCAGTAACAGCTGCTATGCCCTGTTCTGGGCATCATCACAATCTGTTTAGCTGTCTTGTTCTGCTGATGTAAATCTCTGCACCTTGGCTGCTATTCCTAGAATAGGTCCCATGTTTACCACAAGACTCAGTGATAATGTTTACCAGACTGATCATTTTGTTATCAGAGCAGTTCTTTCCTTGGTGCTATTGGAGAAGTCTGCTTTCATATAAAAGTGCTGTACTTTTGTCTCTATTCTTTGTTCCTCCGGCAATAAAGTTATAGCTCCACAGTTGATTGCAGAAAGGTCATGGGAAAGGCAAAAAGAAAGAACCAGCTTAAAGAGGAGAAGTCCAAAAACCAAGAACTGGTTGGAGAAAAATCAGCAGCAGTTCCAAGAAATTGTGCAATTGAAGGGAGAGAATGAAAACTTGCAGTCCAGGCTCCAATGATGAAAGTTTTTTTCCACCATGAAAGAAAAACTTGCAACGATATAGACCGGTGTGTTCAAGTTGCCCATCTCACTTGTGAAGGCATGAAGCAAGTCAAAGAGAGGTGCATACAAGCCATGGAGAAGTCGCAGACAAACTTTACTCACAAGGAAGAGTTGTTGGGTAAGCTCCAAGCTAAATTGGAAAAACTGCAAGAAAAAGAAAACAATACTGCTCAATGGAAGAAACCAGCTACACAGGATGTTGGAACAATGATAAAAGGAAGCAAGGTAAGCATTTCCACTTGCAGTGTTAATTCCCATGAACAGACTTTTGATTCATTTGGAAGCTTTGAATTGCATGCAAAGGGATTTGGCTCCAAAGATGATGAAAAAGATGGGATACAATGGCCAAAGGACAGACAAGGAAGAAAATATCCCATTGAAGTTGAATTAAGGCCTCAATAATCTGGCCCTAGGTACCTTGGTGGAGTTTATGAACAAGACGGGACTTCTAAAGAGGAGTTTAAACTTTAAACTTCCATCGCCCTAAAGCATGCACAAAGTAGGACGTGAGACCATCAATCAGAGGACTAAAGAAGAGTGTAAGGAACCTCCAAAGAGTGTGCAGCACTCTGAAGAAAGGGTTCACAATCCCAGCAAGTAAGGAGACGAAGGAAAGTGCAAGGAGGCAGCTCCAAAGAGCGCAATCAGCCAGTGTAGAAGGTCCAGCCAGTGATCATCATCGCGAAAAACTTGTACAATCCCCAAGAAGGACGAATTAGGCAAGCCTCAGGCACCTCAAAATGTCCAACCACTTGGGAAACCAAATAAGAAAACACAAAAGCAAGAAATACAAACAAGAAGGTATGCAAAGCCTTTCTTCAAGTCTTTCCTCAGTTGTTCTTATTGCAGAAAAGGAGGACATTGTGTCCAACTGTTGAGACCTTCATCCTTGCATACACTGTAACAAGGGAAATCATAGGTTCCATTCTCCACTGGAGGGAACACCAATGATGAGTTGAAGCCCTCTAAAGAAAGTGCCAATGTACAGAAACCAAACGAAAGTACTCTAACCCAACCAATGAAGATTGAGCACAGTTGGATACCACCTCAGCAATGGAGCAAGTTTTGCAAGGTGTTGAAAGGTATGTATATCCTCAAGACTTCTCATGAAAACAAGAGGGTGGGATATTGCTTTCCAAACTCGAGCTCAGAAAAAGGCAAGAGAAGTAGAGGCTTTTATTTCAGCATGCATGTATAATGCTGATTGGAGCATCACAGCTGTTGTAGTATGCATATCCAAGCTGACTCAAGCATGACAGCAGCTGTAGTATTATGTATTTCCAAGGTCAAGTTGGACTTGGCAGCAGTTGTAACACATACTGCCCGGATTGAATTAATAGTTACAGCAGCAAATGAGTCATAGCAGGGAGCTTTGACAATCTATCATGAAGCAGCAAGACTGGAACATGCAAGTTAGCCATCCAGATACTGTATAACAACAGTTGGGAGTCGGGACTGTAACTAGTTTTCAAATCAGTCTGGACTCTGGATGTATTTTCATTTTTGAGGAAACTGAGCAAGTACTCAGTACATCAGTTGTAAGCATTGTGCTTCAGATCTGTGAGCAGAATATTCATGGAACGCTGCCTTATAATCTGCCTTATAATCGGATATAGACAGTGAAGTAAGGTTTATGTCAAAGTCTGGGTTGATGAATTGTTCCAAGTCAAGGACTGGTTAATTCAAGAACAAATGTTATCAAGTATGCAGGCAAATTGCAAAATCCCTACACCTCAGACCATGAATTGCAGTTTTAGCAGTTAAAATATAGTGAGGAGACGAAAATATAGGTTGGGCACCCAGCACCACCATGAGCTGCCCACACACTTTCAATTGAGGCATGTGAGGGTTTTTTGAGAAGTATAGAAGAAACCAGAACAGAGGAAGGAGGTGGCCTCCTAGAAGTCCACCACAGTCCAAAATGCCCATTGTTTCATTGGTGAGAGTCATTGTGGTAACCTACACTGCGGGGGAGCGCCCCTCACCCCCGCTCCCAAAGTGCACTCACAGAGGGAGCGTTTAGGAAGTGCACTCCCAAGGGTGCTTCCTGAATGCTCCCTTCTGGGAGGGTTTTTCAGGAGCATGCTCCCTTGGGGAAAAAACGCTCCCTGCCCATTTTGGGAGTGCTCAGGGAGCGTCGGTCCCTAAACACTCCCTGAGCTCTCCCTAAACGCTCCCTAGGAACTCCCAGGACGCTCCCTCAGCGCTCCCTGGCTGCTCCCACACAATGAATCAAATTCATCTTTTTTTTGGGTGTTTGGGAACCAAGTCAAGGTTCCAAATGGCTTCAAAAGGCATGGTGAGGCTTCCTTAGGATTAAAACACTCACTCACTCCATTTTTCTCTCATTCTAATTCTTATTTCACTCATCTTTGCTAGGAGGGTTTTGAGTGGGCTTCTTTCTATTTCCTGAGGAGATTGAAGGCTGCTATAGGGAGATTGAAGGGAGATTGGAGAGCTTGGAAGGAATATTGAAGACATGGGGAGATTGGAGAGATTGGAAGGGAGATTGGAGAGCTCGGAGGGGGGATTGAAGGCTACCATTTTTGAGAGCTTGGAAGCGAGATTGAAGACTGCTATAGTCATATTCAACGACCATTGGAGAGTTAAAGAAGTAAGAAGGACCATATTTTGGTCAGACTGTTTGGTTCACACAATGAACCTTTTGATGCATGATATCATTAAAATGAAGGACCATGATTATAGATGGATCAGTGCTTTACCATGGCCCACTTCATTTTCCGCAATCATTCCAAGTCAAAGTTACTAAAGATTGCAAAGACCAAATTTGTTAGGTGTTATCTCACCTTCAAGCACCTTTTGAAGGTAAGAGAGGCATTGGCTAGTATGGTCTCAAGTGATTCATGGCAGGATCTAAAAGACAAGGCTACATCCGCATCTAACAGAATTGAATTTCAGGAGGTGGAGGAAACGATTCTTGATGGTCAATTTTGGAAACAAGTTGGGTATATTCTGCAGTTCACGAAACCCATTTACAATGTGATTCAATTTGCATATAAATATCAATCGGTGATTGGAGAGGTGTATGAGCAAATGGAAAGCATGCTAGGCCAAATCAAAGACATTGTTGAGCCGAGGGATGTGATCTTGTATGATCATATCCATAAACATGTGGTCAAAAGGTGGGATAATCTGAATGTTCCACTCCATGCCCTAGCATATGTCCTTACACCAAAATATTATTCTCCATCTTGGTTAGCCCAACCAGCACCTAGGGGTGGGTTTAGGAGAAAACCACACATAGATCCAGAGGTGCAAAATGGGTATATGCTTGTATTAGACAAGTTGGTACCTGAGGAAGAGGAATGTGCTCAAGTACGAAGTGAATTGAGCAGGTACATTAGTGAGCATGGAGTCTTTGGTAACTTGCATGCAACCAAAGATCGAGATAGGTTGAGTTCTATTGAATGTTGGAACATGTATGGCTCCTCTACCACATATTTGCATAAATTGGCAGTGAAGGTGCTTTCTCAGGTGGTTAACACCTCTTCTGCATAGAGGTGTTGGAGAACCTATACCTTCATCCACGATGTAAAGAGAAACAACTTGAATGTAGAATAGGACGAAAGCTTGGTTCACATGCATTACAACTTGAGGCTTGTTAAGCCCTAAATAGTGGCACATTACCCCTTAATTGGGGCATATTACATTAGTAATGTTATTTTATTTATGTCGGCTTGGGTCCATTAGTTGTAAATGTACCTCCTAGTCTCATATATATACCAAGGAGACATTTTCATTTGGAATCATCTTGTATTTGGACATTTATGTGGTGTATAAGGAGGTTGCTCCCTCGAAGAGGCTTATTATCTGAAATTCTCTCTTTTTCAAGGCGTTGAATACTTATTCTGAGGTTTTTCTATGATGTATTGATATTTGGTTCTTAACATATGGTATCAAAGCTCAAGGTCTTGGGGTTTCTCTGCTACATCTGAGACACCTTGGCATTTTCACTATAATTTTTGTTTCTACGACATTTCAAAAGGAACCCCTTGGAGGATATTTAGTAGATGGATCAAGGTACGTTGGGTTCAAATTTGAGCTCCTGAGGCCTTATACTTTAGGAGATACAGCTTGTGTAAGATAGGGTTCTGGAATCATCCTGAATTGAGTCATCGCAGAATTTTCGCTCTAAATTTTTTTTGGCAACATTTCAGACCATGAAATCCGGAGAATATTCACAGAAATTATTAAGGTATCTGCGATAAAAATTTCAGCTTCTGGGTCATCTTACATTTGTAGATACACCCTGTGGAAGATAGGGTATCTGACTAATCCTATTGACTAGTCTCAAGAAGGTGTTTCGGGTAAAACAATCATAAATTCTTCCTAGAGTATCCAAATTGAGTGAGACCAGTTGCATTGGATAGTGGACAGTCTATAGTATTTCTGGTACAATTTTCATAATTGTATATCAATTATTTTGTGCGGGGCATGCTATACAAATGAGATCTCCTGGAAAGGAAAAAAATCAGCAAGTTGTGGGGAAGTTACCATAAATTCCACTTTGCACATCCAATTTTGATCAGACCTGTGGCATTGCAAAGAAGAAATATCAGAGAAATATAAAAAGAAAAAAAATCATACCTAGAAGGGCCGAAATTTTGGAGATACAGCAGAAGAAAGATTATCTAGCAGAACCACCTCAAAATCAAAGTTTAAAAGTGATACTTGGCCAACATGCCACCAAAAAAGGGAACTTCTACACCAAATAAGCCTCCAGACAGTCCTACTTGTACTCTTGATGAAGGTGAAGAGATGCGCAGGGACATAAATGATTTACAAAAGAAGACAATGACAAAAGATGAACTACAAGGGATGATGGATGGTTTAAAAAGGGAGATCATGGAAGGATTGAAAAATTTCCTAATAGAGAGGAGACCTGAAAGTGAAAATGTATCCCATGAAATTCATGATGAAGACACAAGGAAGATGAATCAAGAATGGAGAAACTCCAACTTTGGGTTGAAGACCAACCACCTTCCTAAGATCGATATGAGGAAGTTTGATGGCAAGGACCCAATCACATGGATACTTCAGATGGAGCAATTCTTTGATCTACATGATGTGCCACATACACAAAAGGTATGAATTGCTTCTTTATATTTAGAACCCAATCAATTTGTGTGGTACCGATGGCTTTGTTCTCGCAAATCACTCGTCACTTGGACAATTTTCACAGAAGAAGTGATAGCACACTATGAAGATACAAGGAGCAATACCTTCTTTAGCCAATTGATAAATCTCAAGCAAAATGGTTCAGTTACAGAGCACATTGAGAACTTCCAAAGATTGAATATAAAGGTAACAAATATTCCAAACGAGCACTTGATTGATGTATTCATAGGAACTTTAAGGGATAACATTCAACATGAAGTTCGCCTTTGGGAACCCAAATCACTGGAGAATGCATTTAGGGTGGCAAGAAATGTTGAAAGTAAAAATATGGCTATGGCTACTAGAAGGACCACTCCTAACATATATTGAGAGAATAATGCTCCTTCTAAAACACCTCAACCTACAAGGTTGACACCTCAACAATTGGAGGAAAGAAAAGCAAAAGGTTTATGCTTTAATTGTGACAGCAAGTACAGTAAGGGGCATAAGTGTGGTGAGAAGAAATTATTCTACATAGATTGTGAA
>SNQJ01S0046621.1:42348-55791 GCA_010110895.2 Picea sitchensis | reverse complement strand
CATTTGCTGGATAATAATAAAGGAAGGACCTGGCAATTTCTCTGGTGGACTTAGCCCACACTGGGTGAACCACGTAAATCTGTGTCTCTCTTGTATTGTGTGTCTTCTATGTTTTGTTTCTGCATTTATTTTATTTTATTGCTCCGCGGCCCTGTTTTTCTAACACAACAATCCAGAGGAGACTGATTGGGAGGATGGAGCCATGGTTTTAGAGCGCTTGGAAACTAAACTTTTGGGTGATCATGATGGTGATCATATTCCTGGAGCAAACNTATGTATGTTGGTGATTATTGTATTCTGAGAGAGGAGACTGTGAGAGAAAGAAGAGGAAGTTACAACGGGTTTTGCTGTAGGTTGTATCCCTTCATTTGCTGGATAATAATAAAGGAAGGACCTGGCAATTTCTCTGGTGGACTTAGCCCACACTGGGTGAACCACGTAAATCTGTGTCTCTCTAGTATTGTGTGTCTTCTATGTTTTGTTTCTGCATTTGTTTTATTTTATTGCTCCGCGGCCCTGTTTTTCTAACACAACAATCCAGAGGAGACTGATTGGGAGGATGGAGCCATGGTTTTAGAGCGCTTGGAAACTAAACTTTTGGGTGATCATGATGGTGATCATATTCCTGGAGCAAACATGCCACCCCATCCCACTAGCAGGTTTCCAGATGCAACAGTTTTATCTTTATCTTCACACCATCCAATGTTGCGTGGGGGCCATGTAGTTTCTAGTCGCGTTCCATGAACACTTCCACACTCCCACTCCTCTTCTCCATATATCACGTGAAAAGAAACTAGAAGTTTCTCGTGGCAAGAGGAAAACTTAGTGCATAGTACTTGCTACTGTATGTTAGATCTCTTTTTCTTTTTCATATTTAGAAGTAGTCTCTAGAACTTAGTACTTTGTCTTTATAATGGCTTATTTTGTAAACAATGAACATTATATGACAGTTTACCTTTGAGTTTGAACTATTGGCTAAATCTTAAAACTCTTTGGTAATGAATATGATGCTCTAGACTCTAGAGTCTATTTCATTTTGTGGTTGATGTTGTCTATTACAATTTGTTGATGAAAAATTTTATATGATTGATGTTATATGTGTATTAAATGGTTGATGCTTTAATGATCATCACTAATCCAGTGGTTAAATGATTTAAAATCTATGTTTTCATGTTTTTTGCAATTGATTCGACATTCTGCATGTTTTTTATATATATGCACCAAAATATATTAAAATATGTATTATATAAAAAACACTCCTAAAACGCTCCCGCTCCCAAGATTTTTTGAAAATTGTGCTTCTCGCTTCCACTCCCAACAAGATTGGTGGTAACTTTTAGTATATTGTTTCTTTAATTTGAAGTATGTCTAGAAGGACAAGCTACCTCTGCAATAACCAAGCTTTCCTAACAATGGGAAGGATAGAGTTAGTGCCTGATCTAAAACCAAAGCCTGAGAAAGAGCTAGAGCCACAAGATCCAATACCCATAGGTTCCAGGTTAATCCCTTAGGGGTTGAAAATAGGAAGCCAATTGATGGGACCATCAACTTAAAGAGGGGCAGTCTGATTTGTAATCAGATTAGAAGCAATTGTGAAAAAGGAAAAAGAAAGCCACACGGTGGAAAGGAGTGCATCTCATCTCTGCAAGGCATCCAACTATCCACTAGTGTAACGTCCTCCATCCAATGAGTAATAATCCCTGGGGTATAATGCCCAGCATGTGGGATTCCAACCCATCTGTGTGCTAGCATGACCAAATCTGTCAAAAACAAGCTCATCCATCCATCATCCAAGGTCCTGAAGATGTGAGAGCCACTGTCTAAATGTGTCAAGTCACTAGGTGACTCACTACTCTACATCACACGTGCCATATCCTATAATAGAGGCACAACGTCCTAGGTGAAATCCTAGGGCGTCCTTCAAAGAACCATGTCAGGGGCATCTAGATGAAAACAGAGTATGAAATCAAGTAAAACCAATGTTCATAATATATACTAGTCCTTAAATCATGCAAAAAGTTGTTACTTAAGATATAAGCCACATGGAAAATTCACATCAATATCCCCTTCAAATTTTACACTAGCTCGGGACTTTATTTAAGTTGGCAAGTTTGAATATGGGATGTCCTTCATCTAACCCTATTAGGTGTGCCAACCAAAACAGTGAAAGAAAAGACCCAAGTAGAGGAATATGTCCCGAAGGAAGTATTGAAAGAAAAGAACCCTTCAAGAGTAAGTGTGATAGTGTTATGGATTGAGGTTACTTCATGGCTTGTGGTGTCATTGAGTCCATTTCTATGAGCACCTTTGTGGAGGGTGCACTTGCTTGAGTTATCACTTTCTAAGAGCTACGTTTTTTCAAACCCCTTAATATTCTTTTTATTTGTCCTCTTATCATATTTGCAAGTCCCCTTTATAAGGTTTCAAGCTATAGCATCACTACTTTGGGACTGGGGCGAATGCGGAAAGGGTAGAGCTCAAGTTTGGACTGGATTTTGAGAGTCCTTTGCTATTCTTTCTTTCTTTCTTTAGCATTATTCTTTATTTTTCTTTTCCTTAGCAGCTGCAATCAACCTCTAGGCCTTCGACCCCTCTTCTAATGAGAGAATGGACCATGACCCATTACCGAAGTTTAGTACACTGTGACAAGCTCCAGGACTGGAAAGTGTTAAGTATGGCGAGGAAACAGAACATTGCCCTTGTGAGGGCTCCCCAGTAGTACCCCTTTTCCCTGGGCAGTGACAACACGGGACTAGGGCACAGATGTTGGCCACCAAGGTGAAACGAGGCAACAAACATAACTTCTTATCATCATAGTCGAGATCACTATCGTCAATGTGGGCCATGAGACATGATCTCCTCTAGTTACCCCTACGCATGGGGGGGGTAACAGTGCCATTGACCTACTTTTCAAGTCAGTTGTTGGACATAAATAAAATTATCTTATCTTCTCTATTAGCATATGGGTAAAGTTTTCCAATTTAGCCTTGCATGTTTGGGTGAAAATTGTGCTCTTTGTAAC
Organism: Picea sitchensis; assembly: GCA_010110895.2. NCBI lineage: Eukaryota > Viridiplantae > Streptophyta > Pinopsida > Pinales > Pinaceae > Picea > Picea sitchensis. Next base: position 52,769 of record SNQJ01S0046621.1, on the reverse strand, counting down.
ATGAAACTCCATAGGAAAATCCCCCCTTGCAAATGATCCTCTAGATTTTGAAATATTTACCTATGCTAAAGCTAGACCTCGAGAAATACTTGCTCCAACACCTAATATAGGAGTGCATCCAGTTCCCAACTCAGTTCTTGTCATACAACCACCGAACACCAAATTTCCCTCTTCCACTAGGGACTCGCCAACCTTTGATGTTAGAAGAGATTCAACTGGGAGCACATGGCTTCTCCCAAGATATCCAGCTTATGCCTCTTAGCTTAGCCCACTCTCCAGAAAATATCCTCATGCTCTACATCGGCCTTCATGATGGTTAATGAGGGTCCAAGCCCCTCTTCATATTCTAGTCTCTATTTCATTGACTAGTATTTAGTATTTACCTTTCGGGGTGACTTCCTTTGTACCTTTGTTTTCTCTAGGAGATGCCTTTGGTACTCTCACATGGTAATTTATTTTGTTTTCTCTAGGAAATGCCTTTGGTACTCCCACATTACCATTATTCTTTAATGTACTTTTGTTTCCTATTGACCTATTTATTCATATGTGGACATTAATATAATTGTTGTATCTCGTCTTTCTACCATACAAGATTGTGCAAAAATTCTAGGAATCCTCTTGAAAGTAAATCCTACACTACAAAGCCAAAACTTTTCATTGTAATGACTGCTAGAATACAGCCACCCATCTTCAACCTGTTTGAGGAAGAAGGGACCAAGTCTAGATAGAAAAGAAATTTGGTGAAAGACCTTGATCAAGAAGATTTTCAAAAAGTACAAAGAAGAAAGAAGAAACCAACATGGCTAAGAGAAGACCTTCAAAGTTTCAAAAGCAACCAAAGATTATCATGTTTAAAATCTTGAGGAAAAGAGCTTAGCACTGGCTGCGTTTAAGTCTTTAAATTTGGATATCAAGATGTTTAAAGAACCTTGTTTAAAGAGAAAACAAGAGCACAATGGTTCATTCAAATCACTTGAGCAAAGATATAACAAAATAAAATCATAGGTGTCTGGAAAGGAGAATGGTATTTCTTTGTCAACAGCTTTTATCCTCATCAAAAAAATGGGAAAGAAGCAGTTCTTTTGAAATCTGAGATAATGAATTTGAAAAGAATTACAGTCAGTCAAAACATATGGTTGAAGAGAAGCATGCATTGTGTCCATTATTAATATAAGTGAAGATAGTTTGGAGAAGCATGTACCTGGTCCATTAGTAGCATAAGTGTAAGATAGTTGGCTTCAGTATATTTAACTACTCATGGAGCAGTCTTTTGCATCTAAGTATTCCTATCATATAGATATGGAGGTAGTAGATAAAATTTTGCAATTAAAACAAAAGGAAAACACTGAAAATATAATACAGGTTGGTTTCTAGTCTCTTGTTGCAATATTACCGCTAAAAAGAGGGTCATTAACCTCCCAAATAGCTTTCAAGAGAAGAAACATGACCAATATTCAATTGTTGTTGACCTTGGAGAATGCAAAAGCATCAATTCCTTGACAGTGTAAGTTACAATCCCATACTTGTATTAGGAGTTTGCTCATTTTGATATTATCCACACTATTGCATTTTAAAATACACAAGGCATCTATAAGGCAATGTTATAAGCACGTGTAAAACAATTGTGTCACATGTTCATTTTGAAATTCAAATTAGGAGCACAACAGTCTGAAATCTATGTTATAGTTTATAGACAAGTAGCTATGCATGGATGTCTGCCAGGATTTCACAAATTAGTAAGAGCAGGATAGTGAGATATTAGACACAATTTTTTTATTCTAAAGGTTGGTAAAGCGTGCTTCAGCCAGAAACACCCACTACTCTAAATGTAAGTAAACTTCTGAATATATATACATCTATCTATGCATTTACATTCAGAAGTTCTGCATTACTTTTTGGTCAAGCATGGGTACGTAAGAGAAAGCATTGACACCTATTTTATGGTATATTTATCATTTTATATTCGGAAATTCTGCACCATTTTTATCATCAAACGTGGGATAACAGAGACAATGAACACTTATTTTATAGTACATTCTAATTTCCAACGTTTGCTATGTTAAAAGAGAACAATACACCTTCACAGTTTTGACTCTTAACAATTATAAGCTATGCAGTACTTCACAATGGTATGACAGGAAATTCAGTTATCAATGTTGTTAACTTGTTTAGCACCTCTTTGTAAAAATGAAGGTTTTAGAGTAGAAATATTCAGTTTAATGGTTTTTAGATTCTTATAGAAGAATTGAAACTAGTTCAGATTTAGGTTCCTAAGAGTGGTGTCCCACAAAAAGGATTTTTGGTTGTGGTAAAAGAATGCTGTACCTTGGTACCAAAAAAATTGCAGAAATCTTAGACAGATACACAAAACAGGATACTAAGAACAAACTGCAGAAATGGCAGGAACAATGATCAAAATACTTTGTCAGCCAGTACTGTGTTGTTGTCTTTCATAAAACTAAGCCTGTAATGCAAGATAACTTTATATCTGTGCGTGGACTTTGTCTGGCATATCAATAATAACACCTCTAACTTAAGTTGGACCAATCTAAAATTGAAAAATCCCCTGGAGTATTCAAGATGCTATATTTGGCATTGTACCCATGTAACATGAGGAAAAGAAAAGGTTAAGACCTGCAGAAAAGATCATGTTTCAAGTTTGACTAGTTAAACATTGAAACATCACCTGGAGCTTTCCAAGATGCCACGTTCCACAAATACAGACAACTTCAAGCATCTTATCATGCATGGCCTGTGGATTAAAGTCATCCTCACGATCCTCTTCATTCTGCCACAAATCTACTCCTCCCATGTAGCTCCCAATGTTTGTTACAAGGACACCTTCTGTATCCTGCAACATTACAAAATATACTTCAAATCAAAACTCTATATGTACATGACTTCAGATGGATAAGTTATAGATGGCTTAGCACCCACCTCAGGAACTTCAATATCCACACCATCCACTTCTAGTCGAATATGCCAAGGCAAATCAGCACATGTTCTATCCATAATGTCCTTGGCACCTTCTTTTGCATACAAAAGTTTATTCAGAAACTGCAGAATAATACAGATGGAAAACATTGATTAAACCTTATTCATTCACATTTTGTAACAATGGCAATCACAAGCAAAACAAATTATTTGTCTAAGAAAAGCAGTAATATAATATTATGGCAGTTATATAACTGACAACTTGGAAGAATTCCCAAATTACTCAATAACACAAACAATCTCTTATCTTGCAATAAATCACCAAAACAGAAAACATGCCATGACCATTATCTCTTTTGAAGTCATGCATTAACATTTGTATGATACCACCAATTCAAAGCAGTCTTTTACAAATCAGGCATGAGGAAGGCCTGCTGTTGATGTTTCAACTTTCTATAAAGGAAGTCAAAATCTAAGGTCATTTGGAGAAGATCAGTTATCTCTTTTGAAATCATGTATTAACATTTGTATGATACCACCAATTCAAAGCAATTTTTTACAAAACAGGCATGAGGAAGGCCTGCTGTTGATGTTTCTATAAAGGAAGTCAAAATCTAAGGTCATTTGGGGAAGACCCAACTTGCATGTTATACTTGCCAAGATGACATAATAACAAAATGTTAATCAACACCATTAACGTGCCTCTGGTAGACTCAAAAATCAATAGAATAAACATTTAAATATGACCACAAAATAAAATAAATCCCCAATTATCAAATGGCACCATAGTGCATAAGAAGCATATAAAAATGTGCCATTATTGAACACAGGCCATTTTGGACACCAATAACATGAGTGTTTGTCTACTTTCAGATGCCCTGCTCTAGATCAGCATTGAGTGGCATAATTTTTTAGAGACCATTGACCCAAATTTCAATAGAAGCAGAAAAATAACAAGAACACACAAAACCTGACCTGAGGACATGACTGATGGAATAACGAAGAAAGTCTTGGACATTTAACATCTGAATGAACATTCTAAGATAAAAATCAGTCTCCAATAGTTATGCATATTAAGTCATGCTCAATTCAATGACTATAGAAAATCATTTTCACTCGCCTGCATATAAAATGCACATCAAGGCTGTAATTAACTAATAACAAAACAGATAAATCTCGAAAGCTTTTTGAGACTGCTGCTTGAATATTTGACATAATTCCTTAAAGAAAGCACCTGGACCTCACAAGTAACCTGCATGGTTTCAACAACATAAAATGTTAACATCCATCAAACTATTTGCTTTTACACTTTAAACAAGCATTACCTGGTTATAAAACTTCTCGGGGCTTTCTTCTCTAAGGATATGAATGTCTAAAGCAACCTTTGCATCGCATCCAATTCCTGTTAAAAGGAAGAAAATATTTATACTCTACTTTAGGAAAATGGATAAATTCGATTGACAAAAAATGTAAACAGAACAAAAGCATACCAAGATAATTGTTCAAAAATTTCACCGTTTGGCCACTGTTCTGATAATCTTTCATGGGTTCCAATGATTGATCACCATTCTGAATCTGCTCTGATCTTTGCCCACTTATTGTGACTCGCCAGCGATCAAGCATAGTAACTGCTGCATGATCAATATGATACAGAAGCATACTTAAGCCCCCTTGTCTCTCTACTGCACCAAAGCCTCCTCCCCATGACAAAACCCTAGCTAAATCATTTCCTGTCCCAATAGGGAGTATGGCAACAGGTGGGGGGGATTCATAATTGTGTTTCTCGATAGCATCTAGCACCCAACCCACAGTACCATCACCACCACAAACAAGAACTCTGAAGTGTGGCACTTGGTCAAACAAGGCCAAACCCATCTCAGGTCCCTGTATAGAGCTCAGCTCAAACACCTGGTGGTAACAATAAAACCAATAACAATGTTTACAAACGTTATAACTTATATATAAAAGATCACTTTCATGCTCAAAATCTTTATAACGGTCACTTTGCAAAAAGCCTCGCTCATTTTGGCCTAATACACTTAATAATATGCATACCCAATAACATGCACTAGAAAATGTCAAACTATCATAAGTCAAGATGCTTTGAGGTACATGTTGTTGGAGAGAGAATAAGAAATTATATTAGTGACCACAGACAATACAAATCTGTCAGCAAGAGAATATGTAAAAACAGGAAAAGAGATGAGCAAATGCATAAGGCATTTCTAACCTGTCTTGGACTACAACATCATAAGATAATGAAGAATATGCAGAGCAAAATTACTTACATAAGCTCTATTAGAGAAAGGACATTGTATGATGAGTGTCCTGCTATAAAACTGGTCTAGCACATCAGCTATGAACAGAGGAATTCAACAGCTCCAGGCCTTCGGGGACTCACTCTTGGTTATCAAGTGGATGAATAACCAGCTTGATGTACAGAATATTACACTTCTTTCACTTGCAGCTCAACTCAAGGAGAACTCGAAACAATTTGTTAAGATCTCCTTTGCACATGTTTATCGTGAATTGAACACCATTGCTGATGCTTTGTCAAAAGCAGGTTTAGCTTTACCAGTTGGTCAACTCCCACTGGAGGAGTATTGATGGAATTTCCACAGAACTCAGGCAGCCTGTTTAGTTTATCTTTTCTTCTGATGCTATTACCTCCACTGTATCTGGTCTTTAGACTAATTTTTTATTTTCTGGAAGACTAATATGTTATTCTGAGGACATTAGAGGACATTTATATGTGTAAGTGTTTGTTTGAGGAAGTCTGGACAGATATCAGTAGTCCTTTTTTGGTCAGCGTAACTTGAATTGCCAAGTTTTTGATATATAGACTGCATGGGACAATTCTATGTTTAATCCCAGTCATATGTAATGTGCCTTGAGCACCTGAAATTGGTTTTTTTCAAGCTCACACAAGTGAAGGTCACATTGCTTTATCAGCACAGCAGGTTAAGAAACCTCCCAATCTTATTAATTGCTATTTTCCATAGTGCAACTATCAATCGAAATCCCCTTCCGTACCCAAAGATCTCCCTACCATGCAACCAATCGATATTGCAGGAACGAATCTTTCGAATTATATCCCAATGCGTCGATTTTGCGGCATACTTCCCGTACTTATTAAGTCCCATATTGATAAGGTTCTTTCTTTCGGATCCCTGAGTAAATAAATATTTTACATGGATTTGGCTTCTCTTTGTTTATTCTGCCCTCCAAAGATTCTAAAGTCAATTCTCTCAATTCTTCGAGAGCCTAATTACGTATATGAGAAAGAGTCATTCAATACAGTGTTTTTTATTCTCTGCTGGAATAAAGAATGCATTTTTTTCCTTGGAAAAAAAAAGCTGGTCTAGCACAAACCTGCAATAAATAATTGGCCTCAGTTCTTTTTCCCGTCATTATAGACTCCATCTATAAATTTTGTCATCAAACACAAATAAAATGGCCTCATATCATTTCCTTAATGCTATTTAACTTATGTTAGTGAACCATAATTACAAATACCACTATATTACTTTATATTGCTTTAGCAATATTTCATTATGCTGTATTATTTTTATAAGCGGATGCAAAGTTTACAAAAGCTGACTTTTACAAAAGGGAAGGCAGGCAGGCAGGCACAGTTGCAACTCTCTTCTAACTATGGAAATATATGTACATATGCATGACCATAAAACAAGGTCAGGCATGTAAAGTTAACAAGATGTAAAGCAAGGTTTGTCCTTATAAAACTAGATCAGTCAATGAGAAACAATCTGGCTAGTGTGACCTACTAAGTCTCTTGAGCCATGTGGCCTGTTGACCGCCTCTCCAACATAGGTGGTCAACTCCATGTGCCATGAAGAGATGCATCATCAAATGCTCATCTGTCGAAGACTTTTGGTTCTACAGGGCATTTTGGCCCCAGCACTTCTTTTTGTAACTGGAATTTCCGCACCCCTGCATGGGTCAATAATGTAATAGGTCTACATGGATCATGTCTAGGTCAGTTACCTTGGGATCGAGTCACTGGGAGAGTTCCTTTCACCGAGAGTTTTTTATCCTCAAGTTATCAATTGGGCTTTTCAGCCTTATTGATTTCCCTTGAGTTTTTCCCTCACACTTGCAATAATTCCTCCAAAGTGGTGAAAGGTGTTCCAGTGGGCTTATATTCTGGTAACTATTGTTAGGAATCATTGTAAATGACCATGCAAGACATCTTAGAGAGTCTCGCAGAATTCCATCAAGCCTAGAATAGTTTTTTTTAATTAATTAATTTTTAATTAAATTTCCCTAAGTTTGGAGGTTTAACTAATTAATTATTTTTGAGCAAAAATTGTAAAAACTAGATCCTTGGACTTTTGATAGGGGTATTTGTGCTCAAAAGAAATGGAATGAGACCCCCTACATCCATGGACCAAGTTTCAGCTCAGTCGGACAACTTTTGCTATGGGTTTGTCCACCCGGAGTGTCAGTCAGTCAAAAACAGCTATTTTAATTACTAAAGTCCAAACATAGCAAAAATGTAATTTTGTAATAATGAGTTAGAGGATGATGTAAGGGTGGAAAAAGATAAGAGAGATTTCCTAGCCTAAACCTACCCACCCAACTTGTTCTAACCTTTTTTCTAAACCCCTCACCCCTCACTCACTCAACCCTCACGCCCCCTAGGGAAAGTGACACCCCCCTAGCTAGCAAACGTTGTAACTTGAAGTTGGAGGTGTGGGGGGGCCCTCTCCCATGTGGCACCCCCCACGTCTCCCCTTAATTCACCTCCACTCCCTTCCCATCATTTATTGCCTCCCTTTCCCTTCATTTTCCCCAAGTGGTGCGCCCTCCTAAGGAAGTTACGCCCCCCCTCACTTGGGAAAATTCTAAATAATTTTTAAAAATTATTTGGGCCTTCTCCACTCACTTGGCACGCATCCCATAGCTTCCCACTACTTTTTTGTGTGATCCCAACACTCCCACACTCATCCACACCCTAGATCTACTTCTCAAACCCTAGATGGTGCGCCCTACCCTTGGGATCTCCTCTTGTGCTTGGTGATGGACACTTGGCATTGATCCAAGAGGAGTGAGTTTGCCTCTCCAAGTATAAATAGATCCCTCTCCTCACTCCCAACTCACCATATCTTGAGCTATTGTTATGCTACTTGATTTTCCACTCTCTCTCTCTCTTTCTTGTCCATCTTCCATTCTTTGGCTCTTAGGGTTTTGGAGCAAGTATTTCTCCAAGATCCATTTTTGAGTAATAAAGGAGAAACTTTGGAGGATTGGAAGAGCAACAAGTATTTTTGTTCTTGCTACACATGAGGTAATGTTGTTTTGATTTGGCATGATGTTTGCATAGATTAGATCTTAGGTAAAGTGTTGTACTTGGGTAGATCTAACAACGAGTATTCTTGTAGATCAATATATGTGGGTTTGCTAGATAGGGTGCAAGTATTTCATCTTATTAGCATATTCAATCATATTATCTTCTTGTATGCATAGATCTTGTCAAGTTTTTGCAGGTTTGGCTTCAAGGGTTTTATTGGGAATGCCTCAAGGAAGAGTCCTCCCTTCAAGCACACATAAACTCATTTTTTCTCTCTCTTACTCATTCTTTCATTGTTGTTCATCCATATGTATTTTAGCTAGCCTAACATAGTAGATTGGTCACTTTAAATCATATTTTATCATAGTTTTTCAAGGAGAAAAATTTATGCCCTAAAAACAGAATTTTTTCTTCACATTGTTGGTTGTGTGTAGATTTTCCAGCAAGCATAGCTAGCTGGTTTTTGCAAGTTTCAGATCTAGTTGAAGGGGTTAGGCTACCCAAAAACGTCCACACAACACTCCAAGGCCCTCCTACAAGTTGGTAGCTATTTCTCAACCTTTTACTTCAAGTTTTAGGGCTTTTTGTACATAGATCTAGTCATTTTGTTGATTTTAGTGGCTCATTAGCTTGGGAAAAGGATTGGTACGGCCTCCTCCCACGTGTGAGCTTGGGATAGCTTAGGGCAAGTGCAAATCTTCTCTTCTTCAATTTTTGAGCACTTCCTCAAGTTAGGACGTGGGGTTTGGTTGATGAGGGTCATCTTCTAAGCCTAGGACGTGGGGTTAGTGAGCTATCTTGTAGAGTTGTTTGCTTGTCTTTCTCTCTCTTTTCAAGTTGCTTATAAGTTTAATAATTGCCTACATTTTGGGAGAGGAATACCCCAAATAGTAAGGCTAGGGTTTTAATGTGTTTGTGATCTATTCATGTTTTAAAGTCTAAATATTCTAGATCTAGATCTCACACACTTTAATCCTTAATTTAAACCCTTGGGGCATAATCAACTTACTTGCATGTTTAAGTCATATTAAGATCTACCTCTTTTTACATGCTTAAATCCAACACACTAAACGCCTAATGTTTTAATAGTTTGGTAAATGGTTTCTCCTTTCATGCTTTAATATCTTAAGGCCATTTGTCAACACACCTAATTTAACAATTGTTGGATAAGTTGATAGTGTAGGTGCATACTTAAATCTTCATTTTCCTTTTCACACTTAATGCTTTGATCTTGATGCTCTTAACAAACATAAGATAAGTGTGATAATCTTCATTTCCTTTTCTGGGCAAGTTGTTCTTGCTTTGTGCTTTAGTATTCTTTACAATCTTTCTCATGTTAATGGTGCAATCATGGTGACCAACTAAATTGCTATTTCAGCTTGCTTTTGCATTGCTATACATATGTTAGATGCTCCATTCTTATGCTTAGATAACACACTTAACAAGCTAAAGTGAGTTTCGGCCTTGGCAATAAACCAACATTTGAAGGCGTCTTAAAATCGTCAAAACACTCTAAAATACACCTAAAAGTCTAACCAATTGATATACATACTTAATAGACTTAATAGGGTACTTTAAACCACCATCTTCACCATCTAAAACGGGGATTGAGGAGGGCAACGGAAGGTGATAGGCCGGGGACGGTCTCACGGCACGAAGGAGCGTCCTTTCCGTAAAAACTCAATCTTTCGGGCTGACCTGCGAAGCTAGGGTGGGCCTTGTTGCTTCACTTCTTGAGCATCCAGAAGCTATTTGGCAATCGGGGGAGGAGGTTTTTGGTGAAACACTTAATAAGGGTAATAAAACCATTTCAATCTTAAAAACCCTTAATCACTAAGTATCTGATAACCTTGGTTTAAATCAACATATCTTGTGGTTTAATACTTGTGAACCTAATCTTTAAATCTTTTAATACAAGTAATACTTTGTGGTAAATTAAGTATCATAATCATTGTGGAACACTTGTGCCTTAACTTTTAAATCTTCTAAGTTTCCTTTGAATTGTGAATGTTGATGTTGCCATTGAGGAGCAACCCAATAGAGTAAGTGCTATTGGGGCATGCTTAGGCTTAATGTGTTGATGATGCTCTCGCCTTGATTTTCTTGATATCCTGCACATTGAAATAACGTGGTTAGCTTGTTGTATTGTATCATTGTATCTCTAGCATTCTTTATT
>SNQJ01S0046621.1:29319-42338 GCA_010110895.2 Picea sitchensis | reverse complement strand
TGCTTAAGTGAACATAATTACCTGTTTTCATTTTGATGGCGGCTTGTCCAAATCCTTCCACGGGATAAGTGGTTTTGTCTCCAAGCTCTACCTTGTATGAGGTCTTCTTCTCATATATATTTGAGAGTCTAGTTTGATCTCCCGTCATGTGCCTAGAAGCTCAGCTATCGATTATCCACATGTCATCTCCAATCGTTCTGGTAAGTGCTGAGTAGTGTAAAAGACTGATTGTTTCACACGTCTTCCGTTGACTGGTAACTGGTCATGCCTTGATCCAAAACTTCAACTTTGTCATTTTTGTCTTCTGAGAGAGCCAAAAGGTGCTCTGAGTTAGGGTGCATCTGAATATCTTCTTTTTGAGCGAGATGCTTCATCGCAAGGTGTTGGATCTGAGGTTAGGGTTTTTGCAATTGCTTCTGCTAGTAACCTTAGCGACAGTGTCTTTGGAAGCTGCTCCTGCTAGTAACCCTAGCGACAGTTCCTTAGCGAGCTCAATACCCTAGCAGTTATGATTCCTTCCAACGTTTAGACTGAATGAAGGAGGTGTGGGCCCATAACCTATTATAATATGAAAGATTGTGCTCGTTTTACCATTGACAATACCCTTGTCACCCAACCATAGGCCGAAGCCACCCTCCAAGCACCTTGACCTTGACAGAGAAGAATACTGGTAGCAATCAATAGCCAAGCAAGGTTAATGCACCAAGCAAGAATAGAAACCAAGCTGATCAGATAGTCCCACCCAGAAACTGGCGCAACACCTTCCCCAGAAACTTGCGCACAAAACTGCCAACTGTAGTGTGCAGAAACTGCTCTTTGCAATTCTGAGAAGTGTGTATAATGAGAACTGGCACCTTGTATTTATAGTGGTCTGGCAGACTTACTGGGGCCGACTTCTCCTTTTGGGTACTAATTAATTCACATTAATTATATTTCTGCAGCCGACATCTCGTCTAGGGTTTCCTTTACTTCTTTGCTTCCTTCCAGAATATTCTAATCTCGTCATAGGTCACAATAGAGGTTCATGCCTCCGAAAGCTACCATAATATCAATAGTTCCTAGAAGCTCTGCTATCGATTATCCACATGTCATCTTCAATCATTCCAGTGAGTGCTGAGTAGTGTAGAAGACTGATTGTTTCACTCATGTCTTTGGTTGACTGGTAACTGGTCATGCCTTGATCCAAAACTTCAACTTCGTCAATCTATCTTCTGAGAGAGACAAGAGGTGCGATGAGTTACGACGCATCTGCATATCTTCTCTTTGAGTGAGATGCTCCATCACAAGGTTCCAGATCTAAGATTAGGGTTTCCCCAACTGCTTCTGCTAGTAACCCTAGCGACAGTGTCTTGGAAGTTGCTCCTGCTAGTAACCCTAGCGACAGTTCTTCAACGAGCTCAATATCCTAATGGCTATGCTTCCTTCTAGCGTTTAGACTGAATGAAGGAGGTGTGGGCCCATAACCTGTTAGACTATGAAATATTGTGCTCGTTTTACCATTGACAATACCCTTGTCACCCAACCATAGGCCGAAGACACCCTCTGAGCACCTTGACCTTGACAGAGAAAAGAATCCTGGTAGCAATCCAATAGCCAAGAGAGGCTAATGCACCAAGCAAGAAGTAACCAAGATGATCAGATAGTCCCACCCAAAAACTGGCGCAACACCTTCCCTAGGACTTGCGCACAAAACTGTTGGACTGCAGTGCGCAGAAACTAGTCTCTGCAATTCTGAGAAGTGTAAATAATGAGAGATTGGCGCCCTGTATTTATAGTAATTCTGGCAGGCTTGCCTGGGATGAATTCTCCTTCTGGGTACTAATTAATTCATATTAATTATATTTCTGCAGCCGACATCTTTTCTAGGGCTTCCTTCATTTCTTTTCTTCCTTCCGAAACATTCTAATCTCGTCATAGGTCACAATAGAGGTTCATACCTCCCGAAGCTATCATAATATCAACATTTATGTGGTAATTTAATAAAAGATTCTTGATAGCACCAGGTGTAAAAGTATGAGCACCCACATCAAGCACCATGAGAAGTAGTACCAACAATATCTTCACATTCAATGTTCGGGTCCAAGTGTCAGGATATTGACAAAATGAGAAACAGAGAAGACAGAATTGGGAAACAGGGAATGAGCAGAGCACAATAGTATTGAGTATATTAGAAAAGGGAAAAGAGTTGAGCTAAATAGGCTCAAGCAAATCAAGAACATCAAGAAACAATTGTACAGTTGGCCAGGACAACTGGCAGTGTACAGTCAAACTGTTGAGGTTACATATATATTTAACACCCCCTCTTAAACTCAACAGTTACAAACATCAGTACTGATAATTCCCAAGTGTTGTCTCTGAAAATCAAAACCAGATTTTCTTAGTGGCTTTGTAAAAATATCTGCGAGCTGATCTCGTGAGCCACATAATTGAAGTGCAATGTCACCATTATTGACTAGCTCGCGTATGAAATGAAAGTGAGTGTCAATATGCTTTCTTTTCTGATAAAGCAATTGCTGATTTGTTATCACATAAGATAGGAGTTGGCTCCTTTTCTGTATCTGACATATCATTCAATATTCTTCTTAGCCACACAGCTTGACAGGGAGCTGAGGTAGCAGTGACATACTCTGCCTCTGCAGAATATATTGAGACTATGGGTTGCTTCTTCGATGCCCAAGAAATTAGGTTCGTTCCCAAGTGAAAAGCATGCCCTGAGGTGCTTTTCTTGCCATCTAGGTTGCCTACAAAGTCACTGTCTGCATAACCAGAGAGATGATTATCATCAGACTGAGTGTACCATAAGCCAAAATTGAGAGTGTCTGCAACATATCTCAGAATCCTTTTCGCCATCTTCCAGTGAGAATCTTTGGTGGATTCCATGAACCTGGAAACAAGGTTGGCTACATACATAATATTAGGTCTAGTTGTTGTAAGATACAACAAACTGCCTACTAAAATTTTGTACAGGGTAGAATCCACTCTGGGGCCTTCATCTTGTTTTCTCAATTTTGTGCCTAGGGGAGGAGTTTCTGTTGGATTGTAGTCTTCCATGCTGAATCTTTTGATGATGTCTGTTGCATACTTTTGCTGACAGAAAAAAATGTCTTTGGTTGATTGATCAACCTCAATCCCCAAAAATTATTTCATCATGCCAAGATCGGTCATCTAAAACTCAGATTGCATGGCATGTTTAAAACTGGTTAACTCTAGATTTCCAATATATATCATGTCATCAACATATAAACATACAATTAGAATTTTACCGTGATGATCTATTTTGGTGTATAAAGTTGGCTAATTTTGGCTTCTGTTGAAACCACTTTTGATCAGGTAAGTGTCAATTCTGTTGTACCAAGCTCTTGGATCTTTCTTTAAGCCATACATGGCTTTCTTCAACCGATACACTTTGGCTGGCTGCTCTTTGACTTCAAATCCAAGTGGTTGATCCACATAGACCTTTTCTTCTAGGACACAATTAAGGAAAGTTGACTTGAAATCCATCTGGTATACTTGCCAGTTGTGTTGAGCTTCTATGGCTAAGAGAGTCCTTACAGTGTCCAACATTGCGACTGGAGCAAACGTTTCACCGTAATCAATACCTGGTTGTTGTGAGAATCCTTTGGCAACAAGTATTGCCTTGTGTTTTTCAATCTGCCCCTTTTCATTGAGTTTAGTTTTGTAAACCCACTTGACACCAATATGTTTCTTGTGTCTGGGCAGATCAACAAGATCCCATGCCTTGTTCTTCTCAATGGATTCAATCTCTTGGTTCATGGCTTGAACCCAATGTGGCTCTTTAGCTGCCTCTTTAAAAGATGTAGGTTGACATGACATTAATGCAAAAAGATTGTGTTGTTCAATGCCATCCAACTGCTAATGGATTTCTATCAAACTTCGAGTTCTCTGATTTTGAAGTTCAGAGGATGATTTTTTGCTAGAATTTGAGTTATCTTGAGAACTTTCAGATTGTCCTTGTATCTGCAGCCTTGGAAGGGCAGGTTGAGGTATTGGCTGTCCTGAATTTTCTACATTTTTAGGAATGGGCAGCAATGGATTTTGACTGTCCATTAGCTGATTTTCGGACTCATTATAGAATTGATTTTCCAGAAATTTTACATCTCTGCTGAGAATCAATTTCTTTGAGATTGGATTGTAGAGCCTATATGCTTTTGATGTTTCGCTATAGCCAGTAAAGATGCATTTCTCACTTCTATCATCTAGTTTCTTCCTTAATTCAGAAGGAATGTGAGCGTATGCTATGCATCCAAATGTCCTAAGATGTGCAACATTTAGCTTTGTCCCACTCCATGCTTCTTGAGGGACCTTCATCTTTAGACTGGTGGTTGGAGATCTATTCAGAATATAAACTGAGCATGCTACTGCTTCAGCCCAAAATGTATTTGATAGACATTTCTCTTTGAGTAGGCTTCTTGCCATGTTCATTATTCTCTGATTTTTCCTTTCAACCACTCCATTTTTTTGTGCACTATACCTAGCTATAGTTTGCATGATGATGCCTTGTGATTTGTAGAAATTTGTAAATTATTTGGAGCCGTATTCTCCTTCTCCATCTGACCTGAGAGCTTTTACATATTTTCCACCCTATTTTTCAGCTTCAACTTTGAATTCTTTGAACTTTGCAAAAGTTTCAGACTTGTGTCTGAGAAAATAGATCCAAATTTTCCTGCTAAAGTCATCAATAAACGTTAGAAAATAAAATCTACCACCTATTAACTCTATTTGGATTGGTCCACATTGGTCAGTGTGAACCAACTCTAAGTGTTGTTTGGATTGAGTGGAGGACCGTGGAAAACTAGTTCTCTTATGTTTTCCAAGAATGCAAGATTCACATGGGGGATTTTGCTCTTTGAAGATACGGAGACCTTTGACCATGGAGTGCTTTTGTAGAAGACTTAGACTCTGAAAGGGAAGATGTCCAAATCTTGTATGCCAAACCATAGTTTCATGGGGAGTGGATGCACTTTGTGCATATGATTGGATCATATTTGCAGTTCTGAGGGTTAGGGGAAACATTCTATCCCTAGTCATGTGGATTTCAGAAATCAATTTTCTGTTGGGGGTTTTATCATATATCCTACATGATGCTCCTTCAAAAAGTACCTTATAGCCATGTTCAATTAGTTGTCCTACACTTAACAGATTATGTTTCAGATCAGGAACATGATAGCCATTGTTTATGTCTTTCTTTAAATTTTGTTTAGTAAGAATAGGTGCAGTTCCTTTTCCTTGAACTTTGACTAGGGAATCATTTCCAAGAGTAATATTAGATGAAAATGAAGAATTAATGCATGGGAGTAAATCTTTGTTACTTGTCATGTGATTGCTGCAACCACTGTCCAACAACCAAAGATCTTTGTGTTGTTATTCAGTGTTGTGGCATGAGATAAACATACCGTTTGAGGTTTCTCCTTCATGATTTGAGACATGTGCTCTGCCTGAGCGCTGATTTGCTTGCTTCTCTCGACATTCAGATTCATAGTGCCCAAATGTTTTGCAGTAATAGCATTGTATTCTTGATTTTTCATTTGATCTTCTCCCTCTGCCTCTTTGAGGCTGGGAATTTCGATTCTGGTTCTGTTCTCTCTGACCTTGGAAATTTTGATTCGGGTTCTGTTGTCTGTGACCTTCACTTGAGTGGTGGTTACGTGGACTACTCCCTCTTCCTCGATGACCTTTGCCTCTTTCTCTGCTGAAGGAGAATTGAGTCTTGAAGGCGTTGGCTTTTGACTCATCTTCGAGATGTAGTCTGGTCTCATGTGTCAACAGAGAGCCCATTAATTTATCTGTTGAAAAATTTGATAGATTCTTGGATTCAAGGACAACTGTAACAACCATTTCGAATTTATTTGGTAAACTTATGAGAAATTTCTCAACAATTCGTTGATCGGGGATGGCTTCACCAGTCAATCTGATCTGGTTTATGATTCCCATGACTCTGGTCATAAATTGATCAACGTTTTCAGACTTTGTCATTTTTAAAGTCTCAAAATGCGTCCTCAAGGTCTGAAGTTTAACTGTCTTGACCCTGTCATTTCCTTGGTTGGCAGATTTAAGGATGTCCTGGGCCTGTTTTGAAGTAACAACACATGTGATTTTTGAGAAAATCGAGTCATCCACTGAGTTTTGAATCCATAATTTTTCCTTATTTTCTCTGTTCCTTTGTGTTCCCTAAGCAATTCTCTATTGGTTGGTCATGGAAGCAAGGTCTGCTAGATCTGGTTCCACATATCCAAGATCCACTGGATCCCAACACTCTTGTTCTTGCAAGAAGGGTCGCATTCGAAGAGACCAAAACTCATAATTCTTTCCAAGAAGAAAAAAAAACGGTGCTTGTGTTGGTCCTAAATTGCTCGAGGTGGCCATCTTTGAAGAAAAAAAATTAAACAACAAAAAAATGTTTAAAGATTTGTGTGCTTACCTGTTTCCTGCGCGTAAAACCAAGTCTGCGAAGTTCTCCCAGTGACTTCGGACCAAAAAATGCAGGGTATACCACTTCTTTAGCTTCAATCTAGTTGGATCTGACTATCCGAGCGTGTGATCTACGGATTCATATCTTTGAGCTCTATTCTTTAGCAACTGTAGCCACTCTAATGGCGAAATCGAGCTATCTAAGTTTACTCAAGAGCCAAATTTGTTTTTACAGTTCAACTTCTCCAGGCGCTACGGGTCTTTGGGCTCCAGGCGTTAAGAAGCGTGAAGGTCTCAATTTCTTTGGATAGCTGAATTTCCGAATAAAGAATGTGTTGCAAAGATCAACGGTCCTCGTTGATTTGAAATCAAACAGTCCACAATTACTTTGGGACATCGTGCCTTCAAGCCTGTTGACCGCCTCTCCAATTCAGGGATCAACTCCATGTGCCATGAAGAGATGCATCATCAAATGCGCATTTGTCGAAGATTTTGGTTCTACAGGGCATTTTTGGCCCCAACACTTCTTTTTGTAACAGGAATTTTCGCACCCTACATGGGTCAATAATGTAATAGGTCTATATTGGTCATAGTTAGGTCAGTTACCTTTTGATCACTTCACTATGGGAGTTCCTACAGCCCCTACACCCCTAGACCAAGTTTCAGCTCATTCGAACAACTTCTGCTATGGGTTTGCCCACCCGGAGTGTCAATCAGTCAAAAACAACAATTTTAATTGCTAAGTCCAAACATAGCAAAAATGTAAAAATTGTAATAATGAGTTAAGAGGATGATGTAAAGGTGGAATAAAATTGAGAGAGGTCTCCTAAGCCTAAACCTACCCACCCAACTTGATTTAACCTTTTAATTATCCTTACCCCCTCACCTCACTCAAACCCTCACGCCCTCCTAGATAAGTGATGCCCCCTTTCCAGAGAAAACTCAAGAAAATTGATTTTAGTGGGTGATGGACCCCTTTCTTGGTTGGTGTGCCTTCCCTTACTCCCCACGTCACCCTTTTTCTCACCCCCATGCCCTTTCTTGCATTTACTCCACTCCTTTCCTCTCCTCTCCCCCAAATGGTGCGCCTTCCAAGGAGAGTTACGCCCCCCCCCCTCTTGTGGATCTCCTAGAAAAATATTTTAAAATATTTTTGGGGCCTCTCCTCTCACTTGACACGCATCCCCTAGCTTCCCGCTACCTTTTTGTGTGATCCCAACACTCCCACACTCATCCATACCCTAGATGGTGTGCCCTACCCTTGGGATCTCCTCTTGTGCTTGGTGGTGGACACTTGGAATTGATCCAAGAGGGGTGAGTTTGCCTCTCCAAATATAAATAGATCCCTCTCCTCACTCCCAACTCACCATATCTTGAACTATTATTCTGCTACTTGAATTTCCACTCTCGCTCTCTCTTGTTCCATATTTCATCATTCTTTGGCTCTTAGGGTTTTGGAGCAAGTATTTCTCCAAGATCTATTTCTTGATTAATAATAAAGGAAAAATTTTGGAGGATTTTTGGAATAGCAACAAGTACTTTTGTTCTTGCTACACATGAGGTAATCTTGTTTTGATTTGATATGATGATGGCATAGGTAAATCTTGGGTAAAGTATTTTACTTAGGTAGATCTAACAAAGAGTGTTCTTCTAGATCTATATATGTTGGTTTGCTAAATAGGGTGCAAGTATTTCATCTTATTAACATATTCAGCCATATTGTCTATTGTATGCATACCATCTTGTTAGATCTTGCAGGTTTGGCTTCAAGAGTTTCATTGGGAATGCCTGAAGGAAGAGTCCTCCTTTGAAACACACATAAACTCATTTTTTCTCTCTCATTTACTTTTTCTCTTTTGCTGTTCATTCCATATATATTTCAGCTAGCATTAACATAGTAGATTGGTCATCTAAACCTAATATTTTCACTTTGATTGTTGTGTGTAGCTTTTCCAGCAAGCATAGCTTGCTGGTTTTTGCAGGTTTCAGATCTGGTTGAGGGGGTTAGGCTACCCAAAAATGTCCACACAACACTCCAAAGCCCTCCTACAAGTTGGTAGCTATTTCTCAACCTTTTACTTCGAGTTTAAGGTCTTTTTGTACATAGATCTAGTCATTTTGCTGATTTTAGTGGCTCATTAGCTTGGGAGAAGGATTGGTACGGCCTCCTCCCACATGTGAGCTTGGGGTAGCTTAGGGCAAGTGCAAATCTTCTCTTCTTCAATTTTTTAGCACTTCCTCAAGCTAGGACGTGGGGTTTGGTTGATGAGGGTCATCTTCTAAGCCTAGGACGCGAGGTTAGTGAGCTATCTTGTAGAGTTGTTTGCTTGCTTCTCTTGCTTGTCTCTCTCTCTTTTCAAGTTGCTTATAAGTTTAATAATTGCCTACATTTTGGGAGAGGAATACCCCAAATAGTAAAGCTAGGGTTTTAATGTGCTTGTGATCTATTTATGTTTTAAAGTCTAAATATTCTAGATCTAGATCTCACACAATTTAATCCTTAGTTTAAGCCCTTGGGGCATAATCAACTTACTTGCATGTTTAAATCATATTAAGATCTATCTCTTTTTACATGCTTAAATCCAACACACTAAATGCCTAATGTTTTAATAGTTTAGTAAATGGTTTCTCCTTTCATGCTTTAATATCTTAAGGCCATTTGCCAACACACCTAATTTAACAATTGTTGGATAAGTTGATAGTGTAGGTGCATACTTAAATCTTCATTTTCCTTTTCACACTTAATGCTTTGGTCTTGATGCTCTTAACAAACATAAGATAAGTGTGATAATCTTGATTTCCTTTTTGGGCAAGTTGTTCTTGCTTTGTGCTTTAGTATTCTTTTACAATCTTTCTCATGTTAATGGTGCAATCATGGTGACCAACTAAATTGCTATTTCAGCTTGCTTTTGCATTGCTATACATGTGTTAGATGCTCCATTCTTATGCTTAGATAACACACTTAACAAGCTAAAGTGGGTTTTGTCCTTGGAAATAAACCACCATTTTAAGGCATCTTAAAATCGTCAAATCACTCTAAAATACACCTAAAGGTCTAACCAATTGATATACATACTTAATAGGGCACTTTAAACCACCATCTTCACCATCTAAAACGGGGATTGAGGAGGGAAACAAAATGTGATAGTCCGGGGATGGTCTCACGGCGCGAAGGAGCGTCCTTTCCATAAAAACTCAATCTTTCGGGCTGACCTGGGAAGCTAGGGTGGGCCTCGTTGCTTCACTTCTTGAGCATCCAACAACTATTTGGCAATTGGGGGAGGAGGTTTTTGGTGAAACACTTAATAAGGGTAATAAAACCATTTCAATCTTAAAAACCCTTAATCACTAAGTATCTAATAACCTTGGTTTAAATCAACATATCTTGTGGTTTAATACTTGCGAACCTAATCTTTAAATCTTTTAATATAAGTAATACTTTGTGGTAAATTAAGTATCGTAATCATTGTGGAACACTTGTGCCTTAACTTTTAAATCTTCTAAGTTTCCTTTGAATTGTGAATGTTGATGTTGCCATTGAGGAGCAACTCAATAGAGTAAGTCTTATTGGGGCATGCTTAGGCTTAATGTGTTGATGATGCTCTCGCCTTGATTTTCTTGATATCCTGCACATTAAAATAACGTGGTTAGCTTGTTGTGTTGTATCATTGTATCTCTAACATTCTTTATTGTAAGTATTGGTACATTTATTCTTTTGTAAGTAACTTGTAATTCTATTGTAACGAAACACCCTTTAACTGTAGTTGACCCCTTGCCCAACCTTAGGCACTAGTCTTAGTTGACTTAGGGAAAAGGCTTGCTTAACATACTAACCCTTGCATCTTGCATTGTTGCCTTAGCATCATAGGTTAGATTCCCCCAAACCTTAACTAATTAAAAAAAAAATCCTAGAACTTAAACTCTAAATCTTATCTAGAAACTAGGGTCTACCCCCCTTGGCTTCCTTAGGAGTAAGCCTTGATGGAAGAGGTTTCGATCAAAGTGATAGCGTGGGCTGTGAACCTAGGCATTGTGCCTCCAAGGACACACTAAGTGAGAAAGACTTAGCTCACGTTTTCAAGTGTGTATAAGGACGACAATAGAGCCTTCGGGGCTCTAGGCGATATTCCTTTCTTACCTCGCAATCTTTCGAACTCGCGAACTTCCGAACATGGGGAAGAGATCGACGATCTCAATTACCCGTTAAGATCTACGACTCAGAATTATTTTGGTAGTTCGAGATTGAAGATCTTTCATCGCTCTTAATCACAAAACTCACAAAGTGGCGAAGTGGCGAATTGTCCGGAGAGAGATAAATCCAATGGTTCTTAGGCCTTACCAAACGAACGGCCAAGATCTTCTTCGGAACCCCGACGTTCGAGAGTTTCTGACTACTAATATGCACTGACCTCCGGAATGTGAATCTTTGAAGTGCGAGATCTTCCTCCACGTGGCCTTTTGATTTGACGGCTGAGATTAGCTTCAGAATCCAGGGCTTCGGGAGTTCCTGCTTTATTTTTCCAACTTTCATTTGAAGTGCTATAGCTCTGAAGTGTGGGATCACGTGACGTGTGTCCCTTCTGGCTTCAACAGTCCAGATCTAGTTCGCGCCTTGTGCCTTCGGGACTTTGATTACATTCTTTTGCTATTCCTCTCGAACAACGAACCAAGGAAGCATTGATCGTCTGACACGTGTCCCTGCTTGGATCGACGAACAATATTTGTTTCGGACTTCGAAACTTCGGAAGACTTTGTCTCCTTTGCAACCTTTGCACGAATTCTACGAATACACGAAGTTTCGAAAAACTTCGACGGTTAAATCCTACACACTTTTTCTTAATCTAACGGTTGTTGCTTCTCTCGCCTTGATCTAACGGCTGAAACACGTTCGCTTCTTCTGGGCGCTCTTCTTCCTTTCTTAGCTTGATTAATGGCTCAGATCAGTTTGTAGGGCCGATCTTATGGATGCTTTAGCTTGTCCTTTGTTTCTTCTGCAGAATTTTCTCTCGAAGAAATAATTTCACGAATTCTTTAGAATGCGAAAGAATTTCACGAATTCTTTAAATACTCACGAGTCTTTAAGCACTGCGTCCTTCTGCAGCTCTGTTTCCTCGTGCTTTGTTGTCTCCAATGATATTTTGAGTGTATTACGGACTGCGTACTGTTATCCAATATCTGTGAAGAATATTGCGTCCCATGCTCTCGTAGACAGTGTAAGCTCTGCGCTTCTTAGGATCGGGTTGCTCTTTAGACTATGTGAAGAGGCTTACGTTTGAAGATCTTATACCATGACAAAATGAGAAACAAGGAAGACATAATTGGAAACAGGAAGTGAGTAGAGCGCAATAGTATTGAGTATATTATTGAGTATATTAGAAAAGGGAAAAGAGATGACCTAAATAGGCTCAATCAAATCAAGAACATCAAGAAACGATTGTACATCTGGCCAGGACAACTGGCAGTGTACAGTCAAACTATTGAGGTTACATATATATTTAACAGATATTTCCATTAAGTTCCTCCCCAAATTATGACATTTTAAAGCCCAAATGTCAAATATCAAACATGGGTGGTTGAGAGAACATACCAAGTTAACATCATGATGACTCATCTTCAACAATGTTGGTTGACAAATCTAGCAAGATGATATCACCCAGGGAAATAAGTCTCTTAGTGTTGACAATCTTATTGAGGGTTATCTTACAGTTGAACCCGCCAAATGAGTATATTCAAAGTTATATTATTGTTTCTTTCAATAAGTGTTGCGGGAAATACACATCAAATTTAGTTGATTACATGGAATGTTTTAAAGGCCGAAGATCCACATTTCCAGATTTTTTGCAGCAAACTATCAATTCTCATCATATTTGAGGAAGGGAATTTCAAGTTCTGTTTCCGGTCAAACCATTGTGAATTTCCTGAAACCGTTTAAAACCCACTTCCAGGATGGGATCATTTACCTTGATCTAGAACAGTTTTCGAAATTTCTTGGAGGTTCTTGAAATTCTACTATGTCATGATCTTCTAGAATTTCCTCATGAGGGGAAGTTACGACTTCCCTCACTGGTTCTGCAACTCTGGGAACCTCCCTCACCAAGCTGGCATCTTCTTGATTTCTTGAGCACTGCATCTTCATCAAAGGTCACATCCCTGATGATATCTTATAGGGTATACTTGGTGTTGCATACCAAGTCTAAATATGAAAGACTGAGTCATGATTCAAACGATGTTTGCTTCCCGTTCTAATGTTCGGTCATCTTTGGAGCCTTCTACTCCTTTCAGTCAATCTTCATATGAGAGACTCTGAATCTCAAGAGATAGCTTCTTCTTCATTTTCTTTGGTGCATGAGTGTATATGGTCATGTACATAGTTTGTTTCATGTCTCATATAATATGTTGCCTTCTGCAACCTTCACTATAGCTTTCTCAGGGTTATCACCCGTGACTTGAAGTAAGGTCAACAAAACAACAAGCTAGAATAATATCCTTTTGATAATAATAGATAAAGCAATAGCACGAATAATCATCACAGTAGCTCCTTTAGAGCTATCATTCGTGGCTTGTCTGAAGCAATGATCAAAAGTAAGAGA
>SNQJ01S0046620.1:0-48636 GCA_010110895.2 Picea sitchensis | reverse complement strand
GGGTTTCCTCGGGAAATATCTGTCTCTGTGTTTCTCATATATGTGAATGATGTTGAAAGTGCCATTGTTTATTTCCCTACATTATTGTGATCATCATTTAGTGTCTCTACAAAGAGTTTAAAAGAACCATAATTGTTTAAGCATGGTAACAATTGATTCACCCCCCCTCTCAGTTGTCTAACAAAGATTGCATGGGTTACCCAGGAGTATAGTCTCAGATAGAGACACAAAATTTGTGGGACACTTTTGGAGGATGATGTGGAGAAAAATGGGGACAAATTTGTCTTTTAGTTCAGTGTATCACCCTCGTACATATGGATAGATTGAGGTAGTGAATAGAAGCTTAGGGAATCTTCTAAGAAGTTTGGTAATTGAAGATAACAGTCAGTGGGATCAAATTTTGCCTTAAGCGGAGTTTGCATATAATGACTCACCAAACAGGATTACTCGTAATATCATATTCCAGATAGTATATGGAATGCATCCAAGAGGAATTTCAGAATTGATAGATTTGGGGCAAGCTGAATTTTGAAGTGCAGGAGCAGAGGATTTCATTGCAGAAATACAGAGATTGCATTATCAAATCAAAGGACAGTTACAGGATAGCAGCAAGAGATACAATAACAAAATAGATCAAAGAAGAAAATAGGTAAATTTTGAGGTTGGAGACCAAGTCTTAGCACATATGAGGAAGGAAATATTTCCAAGAGGGAAATATAATAAACAGAAGATGTGTAAGATGGGACCTTGTAAAATCCTTAGAAAATTTGTTGCAAATGCTTATGAGATTGAACTGCTAAAGAACATTGGAATTTCACCATTATTTAACATAGCAGACTTCTACCCTTACAAGATGGATGACACAGAAGGGACTGATGATCAAGAAGAGGTGCAGTGGAAGTGACATATTCCCATAGTAGAGAAGCCTCAAATAGAAAATATTTTAGATCATAGAATTGCTAAGAGAACCAGGAGAAAGATTTATTATGAATATCTAGTCAAATGGAAGAATCATCCAGCAGAAAATGTCATTTGGATAACTGAAGCAGACATCTAGAAGCATGGAAAGGAAGTGGAGGAGCTCATGTACAGGATCCCATGAATATTTTTTCCAGAGGAGTATGATGCAGAAGCATCACCATCATCATTTAATGAGGTGCAGTGGAGGATGACTCAGCATCCAGCGCAGTGCATTGTAATTGGTTTGGATCCCAAGGAGGGTGTGTCACTTTAATTTTGAGACCTTTGTAATTAAATATCCCATGAGATCTTCAGGCTAGAGCTATTGTATATGCTCCAGAATATTGTAATTGCCTTTAATTCCTATATGATTGTACATATTCTGAGCGTCGACTCATATATGAATTGTAATTGTTCATTTATTGTAATAAGCTTAGTAGTAGGATGCTTTTAATTGTGATAAGAAAGCACTAGGATAGTCCAGGGGGAAGGCTCAAGAAGCCCCTTCATGTATAAATCAATGTAATCTATGCCCAAAAGAGGTTGTTGGAAGTTATTATTTTTGTTGAAAAAGGTTGTTGTTGTTGCTACTGTCGAAGGTTGTTGAAACCCTTGTAAATTATTGTTGAAGAAATATAGAAAGAAGAGAATTGCTTTCAATTTCTGACACTGTTTATCTCTAAGTAATGGGATAAATTTTATGTTGTTTATCTTTGTGTTCATGTGTGTGCATCTAAATTGTTGATTGAATGAACCCTTAATGTTATTATAAGTTTCAATTGTTTCTCTTATGAAATCTCGGCGCAAGTCATGCACAGTGCCAACGCAAGGAGTGTGGAGGCTGAACCGCTTACAAGGACAGAAGCTTATGAGAGATAGTGTAAGTTTTCATAGAGCAAGCATAAGGAGTGTTCCTACACTCAGGGTAGTGTAAAACCTCAGAGGAGAGACAAAGTGAAAGGAGTGTACAAAGCCAAAACTTCATCAAGTGTTGATCAAGCTTAGAAGAGATAGCACAAGGAGTGCGCAAGTGACTTTTCAAGTCCAAATCTCAGGAGAGAAGTGCAAAGTGTGCACTCAAGTTTGATTCATCCAAGTGATGAAGCTCAAGGAGAGATAGCGAGAATAAAATCCCCAAGTCCTTTGGACTTCGTTGCTCTAGCAGATTTAATTTATTTGTTGCAAGGCCCAGAGTCCCGAAGCTTCGAAGACCCATAGTGAATCTCTATTGTAGATTTGTGGGTGAGTAAGAACCATTGGATCCCCGAGTGATTTGGTGATTCGGCACTCCAGGAAATTTTGGTCATTGTTGCATGAAAGTGAAGAATCTCTTGAATCCACGAAGTCTGGAGTAAATCTGGATTGTTGATCTAGAGGTAGAATGCGGACCATTGATCCTTGGACTCTTCATGAGTTCTACGATTCGGATGTTCAGGGAAAGTGCATCGAATGTTGTTGGAATGGGAAAACTCTCGAAGCCCCAGAGTTCGAAGTGAACACGGACCATTGATCCTAGGGCAATGCAAAGTGTCAGATCTGTGGATTTCTTCCCTTCGCTAGTTTAGAAGTTTTGGGTGTGGGGTGTTGTGTTGGTAAATCCTCTAGAGCATCGAAGTCCTGGACCTCTGAATAGTTCCTTTTGGTTAGTGTCTGGTTCTAGCCCAAGGTCATGTGATATTCTGACAAGGAAATGGGGCTAGTGCATGTGGATTGATATTGTTGAAGAAAAAGGGACTTAGTATAAGTGCCCATTTGTTTTTTTGGACCTGCATAAGGGGAAAGTAAAGGGGCATGTGTACAAAGGACATTATCCAACAAGGATCTGAGAGTTGATTCGCCTCCAAGGGAAGATCCTAGACCGAGAGGTCGCACGAGCCCATAGGGGATTTGCATCAGAACAAGAGAAACTTGTGCAACCCGAGGACACCAACTCCTAATTATTTGGATGCCCTTGACATCTATGAGAGTCATCATTGATCTTGTGCACCCATACTCATTGTTGTTATTTTCCCCTTTTAATTTCTCACTCGAATATGTTTTTTCATCTCTATAACAAGAGATAAATGATCCAGAGTAGCTTCCATCTGATTTTGATTGCATTCCCCCCTCACACATAAACTGTAATAATAGTAGAACTACACGTAGGTCATTAGGATTGAGATGTTAATACCCACTTTCCTGCTAGATTCGTACCAACAGGTTCCTTACACTTGTCAAAATTTGGAGCTTCTTGCAGTCCAATATCTCTTAAAATCCTAACATATGGAGGGTATAAAATCGAGAGCTCAAAGTAAAATGGGGTTCAGTTCACTCCAAGCCACACATAAATGGCACTTGTTGTAACAAGCCAGGTGTCATTTGCAACTGGTATAAATAAAATCCTTTGTAATTCCAATATATCTGAACTTGAAAGTGTTCCCCGGGTATTGTTCAGGTACTTTAAAACATTACCAAAATCCTCCTCTACATACTTCATGCTTACAATCATAGGCCATCATGCAAGCATTTCTTCTTCATTGCTTTCCCAAACAATCTGAAGATGCCTCGAAATGGTTGGGAATGGAGTAGGCTCTTCAAATCCAATGCTTTCCAAGAGAAATATGGGGATATTATAATTTGTATTGCAAGTATGGGTGTACATTTCCATGCCAAATGCCAGTACTTCAACAAAATTACCTTGTTGTATGATATAAGCACTCCCTCCCCTTTTTTTCTTTCGGCAATGTTGGGCATGCCTTTCTCTTCTCCAATTTGAAAACAATCATCCCATTATTAAGCCCAGCTACTATAAGATTCATCTAATAGATCATTAGGCTGAAAAATCATATTCCCTTGTGCTACATATCTTCTAAATCATTGTACGGCTATAGGAGGCAGGAACAAGGTTGTTGAAAATTGACAAAGAGAGAAGTAACGATAGTCCCACCTTGTTGGCATGTCATTGAAATTGCAAGTGGGATGGAGGTCTGAAATATATTTATTGCTACTGCAAACCAACAAAACTATAACCGCACCATCTCATGTTTCAAAAGTATGTCAACTCCTCTAACATTTCCATTATTATCTTCAAAATGGACAAGACACTTGACCCCATGCATACTGAATGGTTTCCTTTGAGCCTGAAATATTGTATAAACATGCCTTCTACATCAAGCCAGGAATATGCTACACTAGATTGACAAGTCCATTATCAAACCCTCCTTAACATAGCCTTTAAAAATGCTCAAGCAGAAATGTGGATTAACTAATTTGACTTTTCACAATCATCAGTTAGATAAGTTAGAATAAGGGATGGGTAATAATGGGTTTATAATGGCACGGAACATAATAATAGGATGAGGTAGAGAATTAAAAGCTTAAAATGTTGTTTATAATGAATTCCCTTCATTTCAATAAATTAGAAATATTAGAAAACTATTTACCTCAAGTTACCTCGGTTCTCTAGAGTTGATACTTACATACTAGAATTGAAGAAGGCATTTGAGTTGCTACAAACCTATCCAATTGATGAAAGGAACAAAATAAATATGTATATTCATGGCATCCACCATGCATTTCGGGTACTAGAGGAGAAACATGTTGTTGCTAGCAAAGACTACTGCTACCTTAGAGATTTTTGTTGGATGCAAATTATCTGTAAATTTTAACTTGTAAAAAACCTTGCAAATATCCAACAAATCTCAACAGAATATTGCTATGAGAATAGAGATCTCCCTTAATTTTCCTTGTCAATTGTTGATATCATCTTCTTAATCAAAAAAATAAAATGTCGTTGCACTGTACTTTAAACTGAACCAACAAATTTATGCATCATTTATTGAAATCTATTGATCTACTATCCTACCCTACTTGAAAAATAGGAAATATTTTTCAAATGTATGAGTACTTCCGGTGGATCCATTCCAAGAAGTGTTGAAGGATGGAAGCGTATTTTGGATTGATGGTAGTTTGGAACCAAGCTTCAATTTAATCTTTGTCTCCTTTTCTTTCTCTGTCTGTCACATCATTAGGCTCTTTGGACAACTGGTCTTCATGCTCCATAATGCACAAAGGTTCCAATGACAAACATGTCAAAAATTCTTCGATCTTCGGCTCTAGTGTCTTCTCTCCATATGATTTGATCCATGATTCTTCTATCTACTCACAAGGACTACTAGAAAAAACTTCTAGATCCTCCTCTTCTGGAATATGTTCATGGATCTTTGATTCCTCCACTACTTCTTGAATTGAAAACTCATCCCTAGTAACAAATATGGAGTGTGGGAAAGGATTTGAGAAGATCCTTGCAGGGGTATGTCCTCCTTTGATCAACAAATTCTTGAGCATCTTTACATTCTTCTAGCTGGTCTACTAATCTATGTATCGCACATGGATCAGTACATTGGATTCTTACAAACTAAAAATAATAATAACTTTAAGAAAATGGAGTAAATATAGAACACTACACAAGACAAATTCCAAAGAAGAGCATGTATTTGGACCACTCACACTATTGAGACCCTGTTGTCACCAAGTTATATGTTGACATGAGGAGCTTTCCCTTTCCATGCATCAATCCAAAAGAGAGCACATTGATCCAACAAGACAAGGGCTCATAGAAACTCACCAAAGTGAATGTGGTGGGATAGAACCCTTTCATAGATTATGAACTAAGGGTGCCTTTGTGTCTTACCGTTTCTCCTCCTCATAGTCTTAAATGTTGGTGTAACCAAATTATGCACAGAAACAAAAATTATAAATTCTCTATTAGCACTCTGTAAATTTGTTTGGATGATAAAAAAAAATGACAAAGATAACCTACAAACCAACTTTAGAGCTAGGTACTAGCCATCTTAGCTTAGAGAGAGCTCTCTCCTGTCACTTGGTATTTATTTGACAATCAATGGCTAGGTTTTGTTTTTTTTTTTTTTTTTTGGGGGTTTATAATTTTGTTGGCAAAGGAAGAGGAGGGACACTTAGAGACGGGGGGGGGGGTTTATAATTTTGTTGGCAAGGAAGAGGAGGGACACTTAGGGCTATGGAGTCAAACTTTTGAAAATGAATGGAAGCACTGACTAGTCTATAGAACTCTCTAGAGGATAAAGGCTAAATGAGGCGATAAATCTGAGTTATAAATTGTAAATTTTCAGAGTGTAGGAAGAAAAGAAAACATATAAATGCATCAGAGTATTAAATAAATAAATTCTGAATTATTTAGGAAGAACTTAACACAGTTTAAATTGCTTCAGCCGAGAGCATCACAAGATGAATTATGGGCCTTTGACTATCCAATTTAAACAGAAGACAATGAAAATGAAATCAGAAATACGGGAAATACATACAAAGAAAGCAGACAAAACTCAGATCACCACCATTAGAATATTTTCATGGAAACTTCAAGACTTCTGCATGTGTATTCAATTCAGCTTCAAAAAATTACATTCAAGTTCTGAATAGATAAAATCATGCCCTTGCACTTCTTCCAACCACTAATACATCTGGAACTCCTAATATTTATACAAGTTGAGTTCCTTCGGTTTGAAACCGATTACAATGATTACAAAGAAACATTTCGGTTTTCTGAAACCGATTACAATGATTAAAACGAAACGTTTTGATTCTAACACTGATTACAATGATCAACAAGAAACGTTTCTTAATCCAGATTCTGACTTCTCTGGCATTTCAGTCCCACTCTTTTCCCTCCGAATTTGTCTAGACCTTTGTGTAATCTGTTGTATTTCATTGACCTCTGTACATCATTTTCCAGGCCCTGGAAAAATGCATTTGGCCTTACCCAACCGGATTATCTTCTTCGATTGCAGGTCAAGAAATGCTTTGTCTCATGTATGCCTAGAAACGAGCGTAACTGGTGTGTCGAGTTAGTGTACTGTTGAAATTTCCGCTTTTCGGGGGCATGAGAAAGTGGTTTGGGTCTACCCACTTTTCACCCCAAAATGTACCTGGTGGCGCCACGTATCCCCGACCAAAAACCACGGTTTAAATTTTGGCCTGCTTTACAAAACTATCCTATGCGCAGTTTCTCCCCCCGAAATGACCCTCGGCCGTCAATCTGGAGAGTTCACGGTCTGAGACGTGTCGGACCCCATCACTTAGCACTCCCACCAACTTTATCTGTTCCCTGCCATATTTATCCTTTTCTCTAGTTTATTAGGCTTCCAGACCAGTTTAGCATCCCGCTAGATCCTAAAATCTTGATTTCACACAAAAAAAAAAATAGTGTGTGGTAACATTGGCTCCAACGGGGATGTTATCCTCCCAGTGAGGTAGCAAATAACTCATGGACCCAGTGCATGATCCATTTGGGTGCTCCCAAAACATGTGTATACCTTACTCTCCACTGAAAATTGAACGTTATATACACCACTACAATCTGAATGTACACACTACTAAAAACCCTAACTGAAAACTGCTTGACCAGCAAGCTTATTTGCACACTCCTATCTACTTTAAAACTGTTGAAATGAACTACCAATCAAATGAAATCATAATTCCAATGCAACCATGCAAGCATTTTATCCATTGTTTTCTTTCTTTGTACACGCTTTCTCCAAAGCTTGTTTACTGATAATTCATTCAAAAATTTATCTATAAATTCAAATCTCAAAAAATTAAAAACATTGAGACTGTTTACTGCCTCCAAAAAAACTACAAATGGATCCTCGAAAGTATGCATAAAACAACAATCATGTTTCACCCCTTCCACAGCATCCTTGTTTTCATATAATTCAACCTGTTGATTTCCACAAAGAGGCTGAAAAATATGTTGAGACTGCTGGAAATAACAATCTTTTGAATCAGAAGACAGTGTTGGCTGAAATGAAACCCCTGGTGGCAAGAAATACATTCTAATACTGACATTGATTGACCATCATTTTTATTTCCAAGCTGGTAGTTGATCACAGGCTGCAAAGTTGAACTGAAATAACCTTTCATGTAATCAGCAACATGCTCATTAAATGCATGAGAAGGTTGTTGGTCTTCCTCACTGATAAAAATTTTCTCATGTAAAACGGTGTCAATGTGAATGCAATCAGACTTTCCTACTTCCTTTTTTATCTCATGATTTACTTTCAACAATTCAAAGGAAGAAAAACATAATGGAAGATAATTTTCATGGGCAAGTCCATTGCTTTCTTCATATTCAATATCATGCCTGGAGGATTTTTTATTTGAAACATTATAAACATTTTGCTTCAACAATTTGAAAGAAGCAAAACACAATCGCAAAGTTCTTTCACCTAATTAAAAACTTTTTTCATTTTCTTCACTACTATCATATGCACATTTTTCGATTTCTTTGGATTGTTGAACACAATCATTTTTGGATTTGGAAAGTGCAACTGCTTGTTCTAAAAATTCAACCTCATAGTCATCATTGTACTTATCATACCTGGGTTTGCAAAACATTTCTGTAATGTCATCAAATAGGAAAATTGAGGCAGTGGCTTGTTCTTTTGTAGGTTGATCTTCAAATTCACATTTATGGTTGTCATGAAAAGGCTAAAGATATGTATTAAATTGTTGCAATGAAACTCTTGATGGAAAGAAGGTCATGGCTGATTTGGACAACAACTCGTCATCATCTACATTTTCATATTCATCTTCGACCAATAGTTGCAATTTTGAATTGATAAAACCTTTTGTATAACAAGTAACAGGGTGATCAATCACATGAGAGGATTGCTACAATTTCTTATCTATTTGTTCCAATGAATCAGTGTGATTTGGCATCAATACACATTCCTTTTCTTCAGTGATGATCTTATAATTTTATTTCAACAATTTAAATGAAGAAAAGCATAAAAGTAAAGAATTTCCTTCAGTCGATTTTCTACTTTCTTCATATTATTTTTTGTAACTGTGATATGTAGACTGATTGTTCTCATTACACTATTGAAAATGAACATTTTCTGATAGAGAACATGCAGCTAGTTGTTCTAGGAATTCAACATCATAACCATCATCATATTCATCATATATAGGCAAATCAACAACATTTGCAATGTCATCTAACAAGGAAAATCTTGGGACATCAACCTATTCTTCAACAAGCTGATTTGCAAATTCATTTTCTTGGTTGTCTACAAATGAATACATAAAACTATCAGCCCCATGCTTATTGTGAGATGGATCAGAAGCTAAATTATCATCTTCTTTTTCAATAAGTGGAATATAATCCTTTGCAAAATCATTAGCATTTATAACATCAAGAGGACATATGATATTATTAACCCTCTACTCAAGATTCAAATCAACTACTTTTTTTTCATATTTATTATCATGTTCTCTAGCATCCAACTCCTCATTTTGAATCTATTTGCATGCTTGAATATTGTGTTGAATCTCCTGAGCATCATTAAACATGTGTTGTAAGGACTTATATCTTCTTTCCATGAGAAGGAAAGACAAATATGTATGAAAGGTTGTTGCATAATGGAGCATGGTAGCATCTTTAGTAGGTTGAATTTATTTCGGCAACTTGTAATAAATAC
Organism: Picea sitchensis; assembly: GCA_010110895.2. Lineage (NCBI taxonomy): Eukaryota > Viridiplantae > Streptophyta > Pinopsida > Pinales > Pinaceae > Picea > Picea sitchensis. The sequence continues at coordinate 39,181 of SNQJ01S0046620.1, read as the reverse complement.
TGTAAAACCTTCTACTAAATGTAGAAATAGTTTTATTACTCTACCTTTTCAAGGCAAACAACCTTGTAAGATGTAGATCCGAAGATTTCCTCTTGCCCCAAAATTTCAAAAAGGCATTCTTCAATTCCTCCCATGAGCTAATTGTCTCTGATTGTAAGTGTTTAAACCAGTCTTTGGTATCCCCTTTCAAGGATTGAGAGAAGGCCCTCATACAAACATCATCATGATCAATCTCAAACAAATCTATAAAATTTTCAAAATCTTGGATGTGTTTTTCAGCTGTGATGGCATTAGGTTCTCCATCAAACACAGGTAGGTACTTATAGTTCTTTGGAGGAAAATTATGAAGGATGTGAGGTAATTTTAAAGGTTTGTATTTATGTTGAATCTTGGAGGGTGTTGGATCAAGTACAGGAGGTGAGATATCAGCCTTGATTTCATGAGGCTCATCAACTTGGCTATGGTTAACACATGGCTCAGATGGAATATTTTGATTAAAATCAGTGACAATGAGGAAGTATATGTACAAATTTAATAGGAATATATACAAGTGTTATATTCTTATGATCATCATTTGAATGCAGTGGGTAAAGAAAAAAAAATTAGCATGTTCAAGAAAGGAAAAAAAGGTAATTAATAACAAAAAATATTATGTCTTGGAAAAAACTCAACTTTAGGTACTTGTTTTCTCCCATGATGTCCTTTCATACCTCTGTCAATGGATCTCTTCCTCCAGTGGAGTCTTTGAATCGCATTTGAAGCTTGATTTGAGTCACCAAGTGGAAATGTACAAACTTCTTGTGTCTGACCTCTTTCCACCATCAGAAATCAAATATAAAGCTTTAGGTCGTTCTTCTCCCAGGGAAAATTTCACCTTCGCTCCCCAGCAACGACGCCAAAATGTTAGCACTCTATAAATTTGTTTGGTTGATAAAACAAATGAGAGAGGTAACCTACAAACCAAATTTAGAGCTAGGTACTAGCCAGATTAGCTCAGAGAGGGCTCTCTCTTGTCACTTGGTATTTCTTTGACAATCAATGGCTAGGTTTTGTTGTTTTGGGGGGGTTTATATAATTTTGTTGGCAAGAAAGAGGAGGGACACTTAGGGCTATGGAGTCATACTTACGAAAATGAATGGAAGAAATGACTAGTCTGTAGAACTCTCTAGAGGATAAAGGCTAAATGAGGCAATAAATCTAAGTTATAAATTGTAAATTTGCAAAGTGTAGGAAGAAAAGAAAACATATAACTACATCATAGCATTAAATAAATGAATTTTGAATTAGTTAAGAACTTAACACAGTTTAAATTGCTTCAGTTGAGAGCATCACAAGATGAATTATGGGTCTGTGACTATCCAATTTAAACAGAAGATAGTGAAAATGAAATTATAAATACAAGAAATACATACAAAGAGAGCAGACAAAACTCAGATCACCACCATTAGAATCTTTTCATGGAAACTTCAAGACTTCTTCATGTGTATTCAATTCATCTTCAGAAAATTACATTCAAGTTTCGAATAGATAAAATTGTGCCCTTGCACTTCTACCAGCCACTAATACATTTGGAACTCCTAATATTTATAAAAGTTGACTTCCTTCAGTTTGAAACCGATTACATTGATTACAAATAAACGTTTTGGTTTTCTGGAACCCATTACAATGATTAAAATGAAACATTTTGGTTCTGAAATTGATTACAATGATCATCAATAAGCATTTCTTAATCCAGATTCTGACTTTTCTGGCGTTTCAATCCCCCTCTTCTCCCTTTGAATCTATCTAGACCCTTTGTGTGATCCGTTGTCTTTCATTGATGTCTGGACATCATTTTCCAGGCCCTAGAAAACTGCATTTGTCCTTACCCAGCCAGATTATCTCCTTCGGTTGCAGGTTAGGAAATTATATGTCCCAGATATGCCTAGAAACAAGTGTAACTTGTGTCAAGTTAGTGTATTGTTGAGATTTTTTCTTTTCGGGGGCATGAGAAAGTGGTTTGGGGCATTCCACTTTTCACCCCAAAATGCACCTGGTGGCACCACGTATCCCCAACCAAAAACCATGGTTTAAATTTCGACCCCCTTTCCAAAATTATCCTCTGCGCAGTTTCTCCCCCTGAAATGATCCTCAACTGTCGATCTGGAGATTTCAGGATATGCGACGTGTCGGGCCCCATCACTTAGCGCTCCCACTCACTTTAGTTGTTCCCTGCCATATTTATCCTTTTCTATAGTTTACTAGGATTCCAACCCGGTTTAGTGTCCTGCTAGATCCTAAAATCTTGATTTCACACACACACAAAAAATAGCATGTGATAACATGCTCCAATCCCTTCACCCCTCCCCGAAAATAGCACAAAATATGTATGGAAACTCGAGGGCTAGTAAACTTATGAGATGTAGGAAAAAGTATATGCAAGACCAGAGTCTACTCTAATCTATTCTGGCAAAGAAATGATGGAAACAATATTAAATCTAGGAAATATGGTGCTAACTAGGGTGTCAACACAAAGCCCCTTCATTATGGGTTGCAATATTTCACGATGAATTAGCAAAGCATTCATGCAACCGCAAAGAATTGCAATGGTATCCCTACCCTTCAGTAAGTGATCTCTCTTCTACCAAACAACCAAGGTAAATGCAAGAAAGAAAGGAAATCTATGAAAAATGGGCCATTTAAATCAAGGCTTCTCCAAGGTTTCCAAACCCAATATTTCACCCACTCTAAAATTCAAGCATTCAAGGGGTTCATGAGAGGAATTTTTCTCATGAACCATGATCTTCTGCAAACAAGCATTGAAACATAAGCAATGGAAACAATTAACGAACTACGGAATGAGACATGTTGCTTTATGAAATGAGAGGGAATAGATTGCAATATAAATCATTGTTGCTAATCTATGCTACAATGATAGGATAAGGGGAAATGTGGTATGAGTTGGTGGGCCCTCCCAACCAGTGTCGTGTTGCCTAAGAAACTACAGAACTGAAAGGGAAATTACACCATAAAATTAATCTTGAGTATCATATTATCACTTATATTAATGAAGAGAATAATAGACCTTATCTATTAGAGATGGAAAACGTTCAATCTCCCATCCCCCTCCCCTCTACTTTACTCATATATTTTATACAAAGAGGTGGGGGGCGAATTAGAACCAATTCCTCCAAATCTAGTCTATCAATCATGGATATATTTACAAAATGTTGTCTTTGTGTGTTTTTGGTAGATCTTGGTTGAAGAAAAACTCAAGATTTGATTACATTTGATCCATTTACCACAAAACTATCTAAAAATGGGATTGAGTTGGTTCCTTTGTTGGTTGGTTGTTTTGTTTGGGATACAGTTTGCCAACGACTTCAACAAGAAAGGACCCTTCTGAAGAACCACGTGTATCTTCCAATCCACGAACTGTTTGGAGAAACTGCTATTGAAACACATAAATGGGGATGTTCTAGACAAAACCCATGTCACGGATTTTTCAGATTCTTCTTCATTTCTCCAAAAATCACACCTGAAATCCATTATTTGGACCTGGGTATGAACCAAGGCACAAAAACCATGTTGAGGTTCAGATATTTAAAACCCATGTGACCATATTCCACATGGGTGCGTGCATATATGAAAACCCACAAACTTGGGTACTAAAATAGCTAGAGGTACAAGAACAGAACTGTCAAAACCTTCATCAACAAGATTAATCCAAATCCTTTCCAAATCATTAAAAACAAAGGAAATTATGGCAATTAACAATATTAAGCTTGTTAAGCACATTAACATCAAAAGTATGGATAAACATGGTATCAGGATTATTAAATGGGTGCACGCGTATGGTAAAAAGGTCAAGAATGGGACCAATTGATGGTGTAAAAGGCGTCAAATTAGCATCCCAAAAGTGAGAGTGGTTAGTGGCACTAGATTCCATGGAGATCTGGTGTGATTGATCAAATCTGCTAAAAGAGCTTAGGTCTAGAATATTGTCATATGAATGTAGTCATGGTGGATCAACAAGCAAGTAGATTTTCTAATGGGATGGATCAAGTGGGGAAGACAAGGACATGTCGGTGAAGAGATGTGAAGTTTGGGAAGAGATATAACTTGATTAGGAAGAGAGATACTCGAACTGACATTTTTTATGTATCCCAAATATAGAATTAACCGAAGAGAATGAACCTCATCAATTGAACATGTTGATAAAATGTGGACCATAAAGATTGTTTGTTCTATGTGGTCGGTAATCCAGGAAGAAGGATTCTTGATAGGTGAAAGCAAGAGTACCCAAAAGGAGCAGTGTACTAGGCAACATCTACAACCATGTTTGTGATGGATAGCGAACATGTAAGGAGTGGTTCTATGTGGTCGATGATCTAGGAAGGAGGATTTGTGATAGGCAAAAGAAAGAGTGCCCAAAAGATTCAATGTATTAGGCAAGAGTTGCAAGTATACCTATGGAAAATAGTAGGCATGTAAGAGTCAATGAGATGTGCTACATGACAAGAATTTGTTCTTGCATACAAGGATGAAGCCATGAGAAACCATGGGTGGAGAGAACCAGCTCGTGGTGATTCTTAGTGTCTGTGATATTTGGATGGTGTGAATGGAAGGGATGTAAATGACATGGTCCTCATTCCCATAGTCATTGGGGTAGGATCTTAGGAGTGGAGACTGCATTGTATCCATGAATCTATGAAGTAGTTGAAGCCAAAGGTTGTTCATTCCTGGCATTTTTATATTGATATTGACATCCAGTTGCAAATCACATTTCAACCACAACAGATCATTTTCCCACGTTCAATTCATTCTTAAATTGAATATGTTGTATCTTTATATGTCTATTAGTTCACATTATTTCAATCTATATGTGGTGCTACATGAAATATTTAATCCCATCACAAGTGAAAATTATTGTATGTCCCACTCTATTGTGTTGAATGTGTGAGAGATCTAAATCTACTATTCGCTCATGTTCATGAAACTTTATCTGTGAATGTTATCACAAATGTGCTCCAAGAAATGTCAATTCTGAAATGGATAGTGGTGACTGACAAGAAACAAGTAAGCCACAAGGGACTATTAGTGCATGAATTTGACAATAAGCTACAATGTCAAGGTGTTATATATAGAGTTGAGTGATATCTTGTGAAGTGCTTGAAGACCATGCCCTTGTAGTCCAAATGCATGCTAGATTTACATTGTTAGGGTTTATGCAATTATATGATCCTTGGACAAGTGTCAAGTTTTGGTGATTGAATATGGTTGTGGATCAAAGAAGGAAACGGAGGCACAAACAATTTTCTCTTGTGGGCCATGAGATTAAGATCCATGTTGATAGCAAATGGCGAATGACACAATGACAAACTAAAAAGAGAGGATCAAGTACTCAATACTTGTCACTATACTTGGAGCAAGAAGCAATGTGGGAAATGAAGCATATGGATGTTTCAATAATTATATACTTAGACATACAATGGAAAGTTTTTTCATATAATTGGATTTAATCCCATGTACATGGGCATATCATTGTAAAACTTTGTTCAAGCATGCATACCCTTGGTTTGTTGGTTCATCGGTGTAAGGTATATATGTAGAAATAGGTGACATAATTAATAGGGGCATGTTGTAATCTTGGATACCTAGTTATAAACTATGAGGGGGGTCAGTGTTTACCCCAAGTTAATTTTAAAAAGGGGGAATGTTAGGTTAATATTGGCTTGGTCAAGAGTGGATTAGATTAACCTTGATGAGGTCAGTAATGGGTTTATCGTTGATGGTTTGTGGGTCCATAGTATTCACTTATGATGAATCATATTTAAAGGGTTGGCATATTCCATTGTAAAGTACCTAGATTGGCTAGTTTAGCCAGATTAACTAAGATAATAGTAAAAATATCTTTGTTGTCGGTTTTATTGGTGATGGGTTTACACGGTAAATCTTTTGTGTATTTGTTTTTTCTCTCTGGCCAATAAGTTTAATATTTTTGGCATTGTAAGTTATCTTTGTATATTAATAAAAATACCATTGTTGGCCAATGTTACAATACTCTTATTGAACTTTGATTGGTTGTGAACTAATCTCTCATTTCCTAGTTCTCTTAGTGCTTGTTGGTGTGGGAATTTTAACTTGTGGACTATTCTCTCATTAGTATTGTTTATCGTCACTTATCCTTTACTTGTTAACCACTAATATGAATCGAGGAATCTCTCAATATCATGTGGACTATTCTCAGTTACTTTGAACCTTTGATTTTGCATATGCTTTAGTTGGAGGATCATTCTCCCTATCACCATATGTTTAATAGTGTTTCATTTCAAGTGGCTTCCTGACAAGGTTGTGCTCTTAGCAGTCATATCATTTCACTTCAAGAGGGAGTTGGGAGGCTCTGATTTGGATTCATTTCTAGTGGCAGTGGTGGCCTATTCTCCCTGCTACATCATTCGCTCTTTGCTCCTATAGTTAGGATATAGCTAGTTGAATTTTGCATCTTGAATTTGTCGCATTTCATTTCATTTTTTTACATTTCATACACATTTATATGTTTTCACTATACATATGTTAGTTAGATTATAAAGCGTATTAGAACATCAAACCTAGATCATGGAAATAAAGCCATAACTAGAGGGCTTGCCATTTCACAAACCAATGTCTAATTGGAACCTTTCATTAGATAAATCTCATGTCAACATGATGTTGTCTCTATTTTTGGATACAATGTATGTATATATAGATTATGGCTAGCAAAAAAAATCTTGAATAGTTTAATTTCAATATATCTTGAATAGTTTAATTTCAATATTTCATAGTAGATTTTAAGTTATTTCCACATCAATCCATATTTTAATGAGAATTTGATATTGCAAATTAAAAATATTATATTTTATTATATAAAAAAAAACAAATTAATTTTATCTTTTCATTATGAACACGGCACCAGTTAAATGCTTTATGATTAAGTTAGTATGTGCCTTGTATTTAAGCAATGTTTATTTAAAAGAAGGATCTTGCTGGTCTCTGGTGTAGAAAGAACTTAGAAGTGTTTAGGAAAGAAGAATCAACTTGTTGAGAATGGTGGTGGAGGAGGAGCTTGCTAGGGTTTCACACATGTATCATTGTTTGGTAGTTTGTTGGTTCACGAGCGGGTCCTCGGTCGCAGAACGACTCTGAATTGGACTGGCGAGTCATTTTGAAGGGGGGTTGGGGTTTTGGGGAATTCTACCACAAATTCCTTTTAAGAACTTACCTTCACTCTCATTACTCATGCATGGCAGCGACTAAGGAACCGAATGGGTTGTCAGAGACTGGAGGGGTGTGGGGGAATATTATGGCAGGGGACCCAATGTTATCTGTCAGAGAATCGGGGGAGGTTATGGCAGTGGGTTCAGTGGGTTCGGTGTCATTGTTGTCAGTAGTTATGGGCTTGGAGATTTCGACAAATATCGATTTGTCTCTTCCGGAAGGTTTGGTTCTTTCTTCGAAACTTGTTGGTGGGTTTTCTGGGGCTTCTTTGATAGGTCTAGGATAGGGTTTGGATATTTTTCTGTCTCTGAATGAGGGTGGATTGGGGTGCAGTGGTCCCGATCCTAGGGATCTCTTTGATGGGGATAGTTGGGGTTTACAACAGAAGGAATACTTAGGATCTGCCTCAAATGTTCCTTTCTCATTGTCAGAGGTACTCATTGACGCTGAGGTTTTTCTGAAGGTTGCAGTGATGGTGGGGGATTTATTTCAGAGGGTCTTCGGGGAGGACAGGGATGTAGTGGATCCTGAACCACCACAGTACAAAACTAGAACTCAGGGATTTTCTACGAAGGGGACCACAGAGGGGCAGAAGGTTGTGTGGTGGGGGGGGTCCCTCTACGCACAAAGGTTCGTAATGTGCTCGGGACCGGATTTGTTCAGAAATCATGGTGTTCAAAGAAGGAATTGATATGGATAGAGTGGTAGAATTATATGAGTTGGCGGTGGTGGGCAGGGCGCAGGAAAAAGGTTAGGGGATGATTTCTTGAGGACTTGGATTGCTACTACCTGGGGGAACAATATCTCAAGGACTCCTAGTATACGACTTCTGGCTAGGGGTTGGTTTGCCTTCTTATTCTCTTCCACGGAAGATGTGATCTTGGTTTTGTCGAAAATATGGAACATGGCAAGGACACCTATTGTTCTTAAACGGTGGACTCCAAACTTTGATGCAAAGAAGGAGCGGGTGGATGTGGTACCCATATGGGTATGATTATCGTGCCTTCCTATGCAATATTGGAATCATGTTCGATTTTCGGCCATTGGGAACAAATTAGGAAACTACATTGAAGCGGATATGTATTTTGAAGAGACTAGTCTGATGTCAGTGGCCAGGATTTTGGTGAGACTAGATCTTCAGCCAGGGTTACTTCAAGAGTTGAATATTGAGATGGAAATTGGATCTTTTGTCTAGCCTTTGGACTATGAAGGCATACCTTTCAGATGTCATAGGTGCCATATCTATGGGCATGGGGTTGCAGATTGTAAAATGCCTTTCAACGGGAATTTTCAGCTCTGAGGGTGATGATATTCATGTTAAGACGAGGCAGTTGGATTTAGAGCCAGTGATGGAGGGGGGATCATCAGTGGAGGAAGCAAAGGTTCATGGTACTGGAAAGGGCAGGAGGTGGAACACCTTGACTACCATGGGGATTGTCCCGACATGCAAAGAAGCAGGATTGTCTAAGGATCAAATGGAAACGACAAAGGCTATCCCAAGGTCACTAGTGTTGTCGGGTACGTTGTCGACTAGTAATTTAACGGTTGTCTCTTTTATAAACTTTGTTGCTTTGTTTCCATCGGGGGGATTGGGGGCTTCTGATATATTTTCTTTGGAGCTCTCCACTTTCCATCCTTTTTTGAGTACAGCTGCAATTATTTTTAAGGTTCCTACTGACGGGGAGTATTACCCTCCTCCACTACTCACTCATGTGGCTTCTTCTATGGGCTTGAAAGAGTCGGGTATTACTTGTGAATTATTGGTTTCTTCCCCTTTGAGTATTGAAGAGGTTGTAAGGACTTCTGATTTTTCCTCCTTGGGATAACCCATTTTTACGGCACCTACTTCCTCCTTATCTCTTTCCCCTATGGACTTGACTGGGGCCCTTCCCCACTTTTGTTCTCAGTCATCCTTTGGGAACTCATCAACATATGGGAGTAGGGTCCAATATACTTTGTGCAACGGGTCAATTTTAAATGAGGAAAATTGTGTGGGTGGTGATGAGGAGTTGGGGGGTCATGGTCTGGGGTCTTTACCTCATGCTCCATTATCGGTTAGAGGTCGGGGGGGATGTCCCACCTAATTTTTGCACAAGATCATGCCAGGATTTATTTTTCCTCAGGTAGAAAATCCTTCATAGAATGGGCGCTTAGAGCAAAGAAATCCCAAGGGATGGTTTCCTTATGAAAATCCTTTCCTTTAATTATCGAGGGTTGGCAAACCCTATGTTAGCACTTAAAGTCACACTTAGACTAATGTAAGTGCAATCCCAGTACCCACCAAAATATAAATTAATTAAATGGTTTGAGTAGGTGGATCAACAAGACTAGGAAAGAAAGGGAGAGGGAAACAAAATGTCTACAGAGGCATTCCATTGGGCATGGAGTCATAACATCCTACAGATCAAATTCAATAAAATTGTATATCAGATAAAGAGATATATAATGATGAGTAGAATCATGGTGAATATGAAAAAAGGAATAACATCCATTATACCGATATCCTTTCTACAATCGATAAAGATTTTCTTAAACAATGAACAATGATTTAATGGGCAAGCTACAACAGATCCTATGTTGTTCATGAATCCATCAATCAATGGAAGCTATGATCCTCAAAACCTGCAATATATTCAAAGAAGAAGATAAAAAAGAAGTGGGAAAACAAAGAAGACAATCTGATAACATCTCTCATGAATATTTAATGGCAGAAAATGTCATTACAAATAGGCCCTCGGGCTTACAAATGAGCAACTAAAACTGCTCCTCCAGCTCTCTCCTCTCTTGGCTCATGAATCCAACCCCCCTCTACTCTTGTACAATGAATATATAGAAATATAGGTCTTTTCCAACTCACCAATTCCAACTCCAACCCCTTTCCCAAAATAGAAACAGTTACAAACAGAGAATGACATGTTTTAACTGATTTCCTGCTTTTCAAAAGGCGAAATTCTGAAAAATAGGCTTCAAAAAGACACTTATAATTTTCAAAATATAATAGTTATGTAAAATATGAGAACGTTTTTTGTATATAATCTTGTTCTAAAGAAAAACCTCTCTCCTTCTCTATAAATTCATCTCCAGCTAGCCGATATACGTGTCACAAAAACATGTCTCAAACTGGAAATCAAGAAAATTGAAAAAATAGGGCTCAAATATTCCTTTGAATCTCCCAATTCGTGCTTGACAATAACCTCCTTTGTATTTTGAAAATTCATCCTGGTTCACCCGTAAATTCTCCTGGAAGTTAGCTAGTCAAAAATACCAGTTCAACAGTCTTCGAACAGAGTTTCCACAGCACATTTTGTAGCGCATTTCATAGCGCATGTCTAAATTCGTAGCGCCTGAGCCAATTTGTAGCGCCAAAGGAAAATCAAGTAGACAAACCCTTCCTGACCTCCAAACAAGAAAAAAAATCTCATGGAGTACCTAATGGATATGAGGTTGATGCTGGTAATTTTGAATTTGCACTCAGATGACTGCAAGCTACCTAACCTCCAACCCTCTTCCTTAACTAGTTCACAGCACCAACTCAAATATAGCTTGCACACTTCGAGGAGGTTGTTAGTTGATGGTATGACATAATCCCTGAGAATTTTCTTAAAATACAAGTTATGAAAACAATAAGATCTTATGTGTCATGATTCTTTAACCTTATTATTCTATGTGATAACATCTGGCTCCACAGGGGATGGCATGCTCCATGTGAGCTGCCAAGAACACGCAGTTTAGTGCCTTATCCATTCCATCTTTGCATATTGTATTCCTGAAAACATCTCTGCCCCTTATGAAAAATAAAAACACTGTCATAAGCTGCAAACTGAACTCACATTGTAGACAAATTCAAACTAAAAATCACATGCTCATGGACTGAGCTTATTTATGTACATCAACCTACACTAATCTATCTAGTTGAGATTCTTTACTTAATTGAAGTCATACTTCCAATGCAGCAATGTGAGTATCGAACTGATGAAAATAACTCCCTCCATGCAATGGTTCGAAATAATTTTCAAGTGATATGAACCTTGCAGCAAGAGGTTAGTAAGCAAAGGATACTTACAACTATGATCTGAAATCATACCAACAACTGGATCATTAGAAACCTTTGAAAAATATAACTCTATGTAAAAATCCACAGGATCATGAAACTTATGAAAAGATATTTCTAGTTGGTTAAGAAAACTATCTTGCTCCTCTGTGAAGGTTGACTCATCAATAAAATGATGGTCCTCGTATACTTTACAGCTACTCATATGTTGTTTGATGTTTGTTGCAAGTGCAGGTATAGAAATGATAGACATATCCTTGTTGATCCATGGAGTTTTTTGTTCATCAATAGGTGATAAAGAGAATTCCAATTGTTGTTGCAATTCTTCCCTATATTCTTCATTATCATATACTAGTTGGTTGCTAATAAGCTATGTATGTGCTTTAGTAAATATCTTCTCTTTATCATTTGAATACAAAACAATTTGATTTTCATGAAATCTTAAAACAGTAGATACATTTGATACAATGTCAAAAGTATCTATATTATGGATATCACTTTGAAGATCATGAACCTCTTGATCATAATGAAAAGTGTCTTCTACTGCACCATACTCTTTAAGACTATTCGATCCTTTACTCAACAAATTGAATCCATAACAACATTCTTGATGAAGGAAATCAGCTGCAAATTTCTCTTTGCAAAGAAAACGAAATGCAGCATGAAAATGTCTTAGTGAAGTAATACAAGCAACCGAGAGTGATCTACACCAATCATGAGCTGCTCCATCTAAAGAGTATGTAAACAATTTGATGAGGACATCTTCATCTATAATTTTCATCTTAATCATTCACTCATGAAAGTCTAATAAAAACTCAGCTGGTACTTCCCAATCCTCTCCTCTAAACCTAGGAAGGCAACCTTCCCATTCATCTCTACTAGGCATTGGATTTGGAAAACTAACTATCCTTGAAAAATCATAGAAAGCATACCTCTGATCTAGGATATTGTCCATTTAAAAATAATTGAGTCTCCAGTAGATATATGAACAATGGAGTCACCATGGTAAAAGATAAGCAGTCTAAAAGTGTCTAGCTTCAGTTCACCATCCAAAGCTAGATCTAATCATCATAGTTCATCCAGGGAAGGTGTCTTCATTGTCGTCCCCGGAAATGGCGCCAAAAATGTTAGAAATGAGAGCCACACTTAGATTGTTGTAAGTGCAATCCCAGTACCCATGAGAATATAAATTAATTAAATGGTTTGAGTAGGTGTATCAGCAAGACTAGGAAAGAAAGGGAGAGGGCAACAAAATGTTTGTAGAGGCATTCCATTGGGCATGGATTCATAACATCCTACAGATCAAAGGAAATCAAACTGTATATCAGACAAAGAGATATATAATGATGAGTAGAAGCATAGTGAATATGAAAAAAGGAAGAACATCTATTAAACAGAGATCCTTTCTACAATAGATAAAGATTTGCTTAAACAATGAACAATGATTTAATGGGCAAGATACAGCAGATCCTTTGTTGTTCATGAATCCATCAATCAATGGCAGCTATGATCCTCAAAAACTGAAATATGTTCAAGCAAGAAGATAACAAAGAACTAGGAAAACAAAGAAGACAATCTGATAACAACTCTCATGAATCTTTAATGGCAGAAAATGTCATTACAAACAGGCCCTCATGCTTACAAATGAGCAACTAAAACTACTCCTACAACTCTCTCATCTCTTGAAACATGAATCCAACCCCCCTCTACTCTTTTACAATGAATATATAGAAATATAGTTCCTTTCCATCTCACCAATTCAAACTCCAACCCATTTCCCAAAATAGAAACAGTTACAAACAGAGAATGACACGTTTTAACTGATTTCCTGCTTTTAAGGAGGTGAAATTATGAAAAATAGGCTTCAAAAAGACACTTGTAATTATCAAACTATAACATTTGTGTAAAATATGAGAACGGTTTTTATATATAATCTAGTTATAAATAAAATCCTCTCTCTTTTTCTTGAAATTAATCTCCAGCTGGTCGGAATACGTTTCGCAAAAACATGTCTCAAACATGAAATCATGAAAACTGAAAAAATAGGGCTCAAAGATTCCTTCGAATATCCCAATCCGTGACACCTGTGTGAAAAATAAAAGAGGTTAATGTTCTTGGGTATGTTATTGACAATAACCTCCTTTGGATTTTAAAATTTCATCCTTTTTCACCCAAAAATTCTCTTGGAAGTCAGCTAGTCAAAAATACCAGTTCAACAGTCTTAGAAAAGAGTTACCGTAGCACATTTCGTAGCGCCTGTCTAAATTCGTCGCACATGGGCCAGTTAATACAGCCAAAGGAAAATCAAGTAGCCAAACCCTTCCTGACCTCCAAACAAGAAAAAAAATCTCATGGAGTACTTGATGGCTATGAGGTTGATACTGGTTATTTTGAATTTGCCCTCAAATGCATGCAAGCTACCTAACCTCCAACCCTCTTCCTTAACTAGTTCATAGCGCCAACTCAAATATAGCTTCCAGACTTCAAGGATGATGTTAGTTGATTGTGTGACATAATCTCTAATAATTTTTTAAAAATACAAGTTCTGAAAACAATAAGATATTTTGTGTCATGATTCTTTAACCCTACAATTCTATGTGATAACACCCTATAAAAAATTCGTCGCTTAAAAGACTGGTAGAAGTTATTTCTCCGGAGGTCATATTTTTGCAAGAAACTCTGGGGATTAGTGAATCGGTGGTGGAGGCATTAAAATCTTTGCTTCCAGGCTGGTATTTTGTTCCGGTAGATGCAAAGGGACGCTATGGGGGTGTGGCTATTGGGTGGTTATTAAAGAAGTTCAATTGTGAGCAGGTTTGGGGATTTGAATCGGTGATAGGACTTAATGTTTTCTCTGCATATTTGGGACATCTGTTGACATTGGTAAATGTATATGGTCCTTACTCTAATATACAGAGATATTCGAAATCCCTGGCTAAATGTTCTTGGTTTTCTGCTAAGGAGGTTATCATTGGTGGGGATTTTAACTTATCTTTGGGAGCGGCGGAGCTCTGTGGTCCTCGTACACACCGGGATCCCTTGTCCAATTACTTTATTAATCTCCTGGATCAATATGGGTTGCTAGATATTGAACCAATAAAACTTAAGCTGACTTGGAGAAACAAAAGGACATGTGATGAATGGGTGGCCAAACGATTGGATGGATTCTTATTGGCGGAGGACCTTGTCGAATCCATGGTACTGGTCAGATAATGGGTTTCCAGTAACAGTGAATCGAACCAGAATTCGATTGTAGTGGAGCTAAAAGGTGGGGTTAGGCATGCTCGGAGTCCTTTTAAATTTTATGAGGGGTGGTTAAAGGATCTGGATTATCAAGCCTTGGTTCGTAGTATTTGGATCCCCATTGAACCTAATCCTCATAGTCATGAAGTTGTTCCTTTTTTGGAAAATTTGAAAAATATTAAGCAAGCAACCATCTCTTGGGCACATGAGAAAAAGTAAAAGAGGAACTGGATTTAAAAAACATTGAGCAGACCCTGTTGGATTGGCAGGATGGAAATGGGAGGGGGTTTTTCTCCAGTGTTGAAAAAGAGGACTTGGTCAGATTAGAATTAAGACAACGGGAACTACTGGTAGATAAAGAAGCATTGTGGCAACTAAAGAGTTGTGCTATTTGGCTTACTTGTGGGGATGATAATACCAATTTCTTTCATACTTATGCCAAAGGTAGGAAAATGACAAATACAATTTGGGTTCTACAACAGGATGACAGGCAAGTTGTCAATTCTTTTGAAGTTCTGGTTTCTTTGGGCACTGCACATTTTAGGGATATTTTCAAGGCACATGAGGGGACAACCATAGCCGAAATTTTTAAAGCCGCCAGGTTATTCCCTCATTTTTTTGAGGAGGAAGAGAGTTTGGCTTTGATGGAGGAGGTCTCGGAGAAGGAATTATTGGAAGTTTTACAATTTTTTCAAAAGGGTAAAAGTCCAAGCCCTAATAGATGGCCTATAGAATTTTATTTGGGTTTCTATGATTTGTTGGGCAGTGATGTATTAAAAGTGGTGGAAGAATCAAGGATAAATGGTCATATACATGAACCATTAAATTCAAACTTCATTGCTTTAATTCCTAAGACTGATAACCCCTCCTCCTTTGATGATATTCGGCCTATTTCCTTATGCAACTGTCTTTATAAGATTATATCTAAAGTGATCAGAAGAAGACTAAAAGAAATACTTACTAGAAATATTTCAAGTGAACAGTTTGGTTTTCGGGCGAGAAGACAGATTCATGGGGCTATTAAGGTTTCTCAGGAAGGATTACATAGTATGAAAAAAAGAAAACTCAAAGGGGTTGTAAAAATTGATCTATCGAAAGCTTATGAAAGAGTAAATTGGTTATATATCTGGATGTTGCTAATACACATTGGATTTGGGGTGGCCTTTACAAATTGGGTCATGGGCTGCCTTAAATCAGTTTCCTTCTCCATCCTAATTAATGGTTCAGCCTCCTCTTTTTTTAAAGCAGACAGGGGATTTAAACAGGGGTGCCCTTCTCTCCACTCCTCTTTCTTTTGGTTGTCGAAAGTCTCAGACATTTTTTGAATGAGGCAAACTCTACATGTACCTTCAGAGAGACAAAAATCTCTTTGGGTTTGCATATATCCCATTTACTCTTCATTGATGATATCTTAATCTTTTGTGATGGTTCTAGAAGGGATATTGAAAAACTTTGTGAAGGTCTAACTCTTTTTTAAAAGGTGACTGGTATGTTAATCAATAATCAGAAATCTAGTATTGCCATTGCATATTTGGACGAAGGGGATACTCAACATATTACTTCTAGGCTTCCCTTTCACGTTTTTGAACTGGACGTGGGTCTAAAATATCTTGGTTTTCAGTTAAAGCCAAATGACTATAGGAAGACGGATTGGTTGTGGCTCATCGCAAAATTAGAAAAAAGATTAAAGGTTTGGAGTCATAGGTGGTTGTCTAGGGTTGGACGTTTAGTTCTAATCAAGTCGGTGTTGGAGGCTATCCCGGTATACTAGATGTCCTTATCTTGGATTCCAAAAGTTATTTTGGAAAAGGCCAGGAGGCTTTGCTTTACTTATCTGTGGCAGGGAAACAAGGATAAAAAGGTTATGCCATGGGTTAGGTGGGAGTGGATTGCAGTTATGAAGGATTTAGGGGGTTGGGGGTTGAAGAACATCTTTTTATTTTCAAAAGCGCTTGCTACAAAATGTTCATGGCGTTTGATAAAAACTTCTAGCCTCTATACTAGAGTAGTATATTAGAAATACATCGCTCCTCTTACTACTCTAGAATGGATCCGAGATCCAAACAAAAATTCTTCGGGTATATCTATTATATGGAAAGTTGTGATAAAGGCATTTGATTTAATTGGGAATAGCCTAGTCTGGAGGGTCGATTCTAGTAGGTTGGTTCGTCTTGGTTTGGATCCATGGGTTGGTAGAAAGAGGGGACACTTGTTAAATGTTGGGACTCGGATTAGACTGGAACATGGTGGCTTCTACAATTTAGCTCAGGTCGGGGACCCCACTCAAACTACAATTTGGCATCAAGGTTGGATGTCGAGGTTGAGGCTAGGACTCCTCGATGAGGATCTCATCCACTAGGACAGATATTTGCAGGCTCTAATGGAAGCCTCTATTCATCTGGTTGATAGAGGAGATGAATTACTTTGGGATGGTGATGGGGGTGGAGATTATACTCCTAGAGCAGGTTATATTAAATTAAGTGTGGATATTCAACATAGAGAACCACTTTGGTGGTGGAGGAAGCTCTGGAAACAACATTGCTCGACAAAAGGGAGTCTTTTGGTTTGGTCGATTCTGGCAAACAAACTACCAACTTGGGATAATTTACAAAAGTGACAATTCAATGGTCAGGTCGATGCGCTCTCTGCAAAGAACAATTGGAATCTGTGGATCATCTTTTCTTACATTGTTCCTATGCTAGGGAAGTTTGGGTTTTTCCTAGGAATTTGAAAACCACACTCAGGCACTGGTAGGGAAACTCATTTGAGGTGATGTTGCAGGTGTTGATGTGTGAGAGGGGGAGTGTTGAGATCAGGGATTTTCCTTTAATCCTAGCTTGGGGAATCTGGATTGTTCAGAACATAGCTATTTTTCATGATGAATCCTTACCGACCGCCGGAGTTGATGTCAACGGTATTGGGATCATGGACTCCTTGTACTACTCGGGTGGGGAGGGTCTCGAACATCCTAGATCTGTCAGGGAAGAAATCTTTGACAACTCCAAGTTGTGGGGGTATTTTCACGGGGTAGCTTCAGTGGATCATGTTATGTGTGGAGGGGGTGGATTCCCCTATATATCCAGTTCACATCATTACACACTCAAAGTGGGATTGGGGGCAGGCACAAACAATTACTCAGAATTAATGGCTTTAAAAATCTTATTATTATTTGTTGTGGAGCAGGGTTGTCAATCATTACAAGTTTTTGGTGATTCCTTAATAATCATCAACTGGGAAAATGGTGTCCACAGATGCCACATATCTCAACTTGTTCTAATATTAGAGGATGTGATTCATATAAAAAGGTTTTTTGACTCCATTTCTTTTACCCACATCTACAGGGAGTGGAACCAGTTGGTGGACGGCCTTTCCAAAGAAGTCGCGCAACTAGCATATGGACAATGGTATATTGAAGAACAGTCAACATTGGGAACCCGTGGCTTCTATCATAGGCCTTTTCACGAAATTCAGGATATATGATCACCTTGGCATTTTTTTTTGAAGGGTCAAAACTTATTGTGTAAATATTGGGTTGTATGTATGTTTCTTGATACTTTACTATTCACTGGTGGGATAACACCCACATTTTTGGGGGCAAAATTATAGCAGAAAATTTTTCTTTGGGACTGAATATGTGATAGTCGATATGAATTTATATATTGGATGTAATGATGCCTTGTGTATGCATCGTTAGATCAGGACTACAAACTTGTTGGATAATATATACAAGGCTATTACTAATGGCTTGTATATATCTGTGTATGTAATTTTTATGAATTTTTCGGAGGAAAAAAAAAAAAAAGGATCTTTATTTAAAAGAAACACATAAGGAGAGGGACCTATAAGGATGTTTATTTAAGATAAAGGCATAAGGAGAGGGACCTATATGGGTACAATTATTTAGGAGCTATACGAAGGATGATGAGCTCCATGTGTTCACGACTAGTATGAGTTAGGTGTTTTAAGTTATTGTATTATGTGGTGGTCTTGTTGTCTTTATTTTAATTTGCCTTAATAATCGGTATCAGTTGAGTTGTTTTTTAAAGTTATTGTATTATGTGGTGGTCCTATTGCCTTTTTTTGAGTTTTCCTTAATAACCAGTATGAGTTAGATCTTTGAATTTATTGTATTGCGTGGTGGTCATATTGGCTTTATTTGAGTTTGCCTTAAGTCATTAACCTTTGTCAGGCAGTTTTGTTATTTGACCTTTCAAATTTAAAACTTTGAAAAAACACTTACAATTATTTGTTTATTAAATAGATAGTCATTCAAATCATTATTAAAATGAAAGGAAGAGATTGAAAAACAAAATGAGAAAACAAGAGGTATGTTAGAATTCTATTAATTTTGAGATTATTCTTATTAGTCACATTATATTAGAACTCTACTAATTTTGAGATTATTCTTATTATTCACATTATTATGTTGCATTTTTTAAATTCTAGACAAAATGATAAAACAAGAGCTATGCTAGAACTCTACTAACTTTGATATTATTCTTATTATTCACGTTATGTTATAACTCTACTAATTTTGAGATTATTCTTATTATTCACATTATTATGTTGCATTTTTAAAATTCTAGTGATGTTGGTTGACCACAAGAATACTTTGATAATTATAAGTGATTTTAATCTCACTCAACTTATCTTATATTTTATCTTATATTTTTATGGTGACTTTATATTACAAATTATGTACTTATATTTTATATGGTGACTTTATATTACAAATTATAGATGTTATATTTTATTATGTGAACAAAAATGAAATATTTAATTTTGAATTTTATGATAATCATGGCATTGGTTGATTGTTTCATGAATAAGTTATTATGTGTCTTTGATTTAATTAATGTTCATTTAAAAGAATGTAGCATAAGAAGAGGGAGCTATGAGAGGACAATTTTTAGGAGCTATAAAGAAGATGATAAGTTCTAGTTACAATACTAAAAACAAAATTTATTGAAATCAAATACATATTGACTAACATATTTACAAACTTAACGAGAATTGTGACTTGAAAATAAGAAGTCCTTAAAAATACATAATTTTTTATCAATAATATCAAAATCAACTCCCAAATTAAAAAGTGATGCTAGCACCTTTTTTTTCATTTCGGAATTAAAATTACCACATTTTGTAACCATAGCATTAATAGCATTGAAAACCTTGAAATTAACACCCGAATCAAAAAGTGGCACTGATAGCAACACAACTTTTTTATGTGATTAAAACTACAACTACTTTGAAACTGTGAACAAATATTTAAATCAATCCCAAAATCAAAAAGTGGCATTTCCAATAACACCCCTATCTTTTTTTTCAGGGCTAAAATCACAACCTTTTTGAAATCATAGCCTTGAAAATTGATATCCTTGCAACCAAAATCTTAAAATCAACCACCAAATAAAAAAGAGGTCGTATCAATACCACCATCTCTTTTTAGGACTTAAAATTGCAAAAGAATTGAAATTATAACCTAAGAACCTGAAACTATTACATATAAAATTAAAAAATGAAAAACATTGAAAAATAGAAAAGATAAATAAAAATTAGAAGAAAAATCCAAATAAACAATGTTTTTTTAATGTGTGAGTGTGTGTGTATAACTAACAAAAAATAATTTTTTAAAAATATTTTTTTCATTTTAATCAAATTTTTAAAAAATTAAAAATAGAAAAATAACAAACCAATTTGAAAATATATATATAATTAGTCAAAATAAAATTTAACAAAAAACGCTTAAAAAAATTAAAAAAACATTTAAAAAAACAAATATAACCAAATAATTGAGAAATTAATTATTAAAAAAAAATCAAAATTGAAAAGGTTAAAAAAAAAAAAAAGCACAAAAGATAAGGGGGGCAATGGCATCATGCGCCCCCCAAATCCTTACAACGGGTAGCAGCTCTAATTTATCAAATGAACTATTTTCCTCTTTCACGTGGCAACTTAATTTCTAGTGGGCAACTTGATCCTTGATACAAATTCTAGCTCTCTTTGACCAACGACTCCCTTTTGATGACCGACAGCTGTGCTTTTTAATTCAATTTTCTTCTTTAGTGATAAAATGGCAACTTCAATTCACGACAGCTAGGACGTCATGTCATTGCTTTCCACTGATCTAGCAACTACTTCTCCCTTCAATAGATCGTCGTGGCTTCTTTTAAAAGCAAATTTTCTTTCTCTCACAATCTTTTCACCTAGTCGTTGGATGACCATCTTCACCTTTCAATCAATGAGGATCTCCCCATTCTGATACCATGTTATAAAAGCTATAAACCCTAGATAGGGTTACATCACAAAACACATGAGAGATATTATGCAATAGCACTTATTGATATTATAAAAAACTAGTTCATTTATTAAAATGAGATTCACTTTCTTATAAAGAGCTCGAGAGGTCTTATTTGTCCACAAACCTAAAAGTTGATAATAGTGAAAACCCTAAATTTTATAGCCTAAGTCACTAAGGTGGATTTATTACACATGTAAGCCTTATATTCTAACACCCCTTTCTCTTATTTGAGTTTGCCCAAGAGTTTGCCCAAAGTCATGAACCTTTGAAACATTGCTTATATTTATTGCTCAAATAGTCATTGTTCTATGTCCTCCAAATCACTATTAAAGTGAAGATATGGAAAGACAAAAAGAACCAAGAGGTATTCTAAATCTCTACTGATTTTGAAATTATTCTTTGTTATTTGAATCATTAGGTTGCATTCTTATAAATCTAAAGGTCTTATGCTCAAGCCTTTCAGCATAAGTGGAAATAAGGTAACAAGGAAGTTGACTAAAACTGGTCACAACACTATTTTAATCAAACCTACATTAAAATAGAACCACAACCTTCGACTAGATCCTCCATGCCCAAGTGTTTCAACACAATTTAAACAAAGAGATGAAAGAGGCTGACTTCTATTAATACGAGAGTCTCAAATTTGATACATAACCAGAGAACAGTTTTGGCATCAAAATTACACAGTAGGGAGCTCGGCTCAACCAGTTGACGACCATAAAAAAATCTTGAACTGATCTATTTATACTCAGATCAGTCCACAACTACCAGGAGTGTGACCTAGCCATCCCATTCAAGGTTTTACGTCTGTGCATCTGTATGTCAGACTGTGCGTGTATCCTTCCATCAGACACGAGCTCAGATTAGCATGGGCCTGCAGGAAAAATGGTCCATAGGAGTACCTTGAGCTGACAGTATTATGTCTCCACGGCCAGACCCTCCATGCTTTCTAATTACTGAGTGAGTCAAGGTTTCAACCATCGGTCCTTTCTTTTATTAATTGAACCATCAGGAACGGTACGAGGCTTAACACCTAGGGGACTACCATGTGATGCTCTTGGATTCGTCATTATACAAGCACGTGATTGTAGGGTCGTGAAAGGCGGTTTGGATCCACACCGCTTTTGAGACTGCAATTCACCACCTTCTTCCACGTACCTTCCTCATTGTACCATGGTCTCAATTGCAGGACTTCTCTATAATTTTATCAATTGAGCATGTGTTGTCCCTGCAATGAAGTGTGGTCGTCGATCCGATGAAAATCTGTGATCTAGGAAACCCTGCTATCTGCTGCGAATATCAAGGTATCACAATTACTTCAGGATTTTAGGCTTCAGGCCTCCTTGATGCGTATCTCTTACAATAATTTGAAGTGTTGAATTCCCAAAGTGAAATATCTAGTGACGTGTGGCCTCTTGATTTGGACGGTCGAGATTTACTTCGGGGGTTCGGGGTTCGGGGTTCGGGCCTTTTTCCCCTGCTTGCTCGTGAAATTCTCCGAAGTGTCGAATTCCCGAAGTGAGAGATCTAGTGACGTGTGGCCTCTGATTTTGGATGGTCAAGATTTACTTCTAGACCTTTAGGACTTTGGGGCTTCTGGTGATACTATTGCCAAGATCAACGGTCCTGTTGGTTTGAGATCAACGTTCCACAATTATTTTGGGAGTTCGAGCTTCAACTCTTCGGGACTTTTCAATGCTTAGCTCTTACAATCCTTTGAAGTGTCGAATTCCCGAAGTGGGATATCTTCCTCCACGTGTCCTCTAGATTTAGACGGCTGATATTTAATTCAGGAGTTTGGGCTTCTAGATTTTGCTTATGCTTGCTTGCACAATCCTCCAAAGTAAATCTTCTGAAGTGCGAGATCTGTCGACGAGCGTACTTAGCCTTCAATGGCTCAGATTTACTTCAGGACTTCATCTCCTCTTCCTAGTCGCTAATCCTTGCGCGACTTTGAAATCCTAACCGCCCGAGAGTCGTTGATCCGAACAACTTATGGGGTCTCCATCGTTGAAAATAAAACCTGCTTGTTGATGATTCAAGCCCAAAATGGAGTGCTCTTGAATGTTGTGTTTGTGCTTATGGTTGTTTCTTGTGAAAGCAAAAGATTTATCCAACTGATGTGACCCTTGAAAACTATATGTGATAACATTTGACTCCACAGGGGATGGCATGCTCCCTACAAGCTGCCAAGAATGCGCAATTCCAGTTCCTTAGCCTTTGGGTTGTGGATTCGAGCTCAAATACGTCTTGTTGAGGACCACAAGATCATATGTACACTATCTACTTGAAAATAAAGGAAACACACATGCTCCAAAAGGAGCTTATTTATGTACAATCCTACACTAATTGATTTTTACAATATGCTAGGTGAAAGAAAACTTCCACCAAAGCCATTCAAGTAACCTCCTAACTGAAAACTTATATACTCTGTCACTGATCAACAAAGGCTAATGAAAGTGTAATAGAAAATTGATTACATTCTTCAGATCTCCTCCTAATGTTGAAGGTAAGATAAAACTTGGAGGCTTCAATACCTTGAGGAGATGCAACTCCATGTATTTCCCTACAGGGTCGTAAAATAGGTGATAAACCCTAATAGGCTGGTAACAGAAATCCTGTTATGTTTTATAGCTGCTTGCGTTGGGATGAATGTCTGTGGCAAGCACAGGTGAGTGAAATGTTGATGTCGACTGTTGATCCACTTCTCCTTTGTCTGCTCTGATAACATCTGCTAGTTGATGGCGAGAAATAGCCTCATGTATATCAATGGATGGCTCTTTCTCCTTAACATGCTTCTCTTGGTAGGAGCTTTAATTTTCATCTGGAGGCTGGATGCTAATGCTCTTTGCTTTGAAAAACACCTCCACATCTTCATCATTGTCTCCATAATGATCAAATGAAGGAGGAGCCTCGAATGAACTACCAAGAGGTATCTTTTTTCCATCATGAGAGAATCGTACTTCATTATTAAACATAGGTTGCCTTTCAAGATACAACCTAGGAAGAAATATCTCATCATCATCATATGATTCCAAAGAAGGTTTCTCATATCTAGGCTCTTTATAGAAAGGGATACAAAGAATATTAGCTTCCAGAACCAAGTCAATTTTTGCACTTTCCTTACTGACACAGCAAATACAGTTTTCATATGATGTAGATGAACAGGGAAGAGAAAGAGTTGATTCCTCATCCAAGGAATCTTCTTCATCCTCACAGCCTTCATAAGAATCAATTATATCCTGAACATGGTCTTTATACTCCTCACAACAACTATGACAAATTAACTCAGAGGAATAAAAATTTTGACAATGAGTATTGAAAGTTGCATGAAACTCTTCTAGTGAGGAGATGCTAGTAGGGGGAAAGGATAGATACCAATTATGAGCATCCCCCTCTAATGATTACATGAACATATTCATTAATGCATCCTCGTGGTGTATTCCCACTGATGTATGAGTTCATGAAACTCAAGCAAATGCTCAGCAAGGTTGTCATATCTATGTTCTCCAAATGTGGGAAAAAAATCGCCCCGCTCATCCATAGTAGGAACAACATTTGGAAAACTAGGAACAATAGAGAACTTAAAAGGAGAAAACCTTTGTGCCAAGATGGCTTCCATATGAAAATATGACTTCTTAAACTTGTGGAGTCTCCACTGGATTATTTAATCATGGAGTCGCTCGGTGAATGATAAGCAGTCAGAATAATGTGTCCAATTTCAGTTCACCATCTAAAACTAGATCTATTCATTGGCATTCTCCCAGGGAAGATATATTCACTTTTGTCCCTGGAAACAATGCCAAGAATGTTAGCACTGAGAGTCACCTTCATACTACAAGAGGATAAACCCAGTACCCATTGAAATGTTTGTGGATGTTGGTTTTATGAGTGGAGGTCAAATGGGAAAAACTCAGTACAAGAATGATTTTAATCACAGAAAATGGACAAGCAATGCACAGGGAAGTGAGGTCCTCATTAACTTCAGTCAGTAATTTGAGTTTAAGTGTGAGCAGAAGGAAGACTTAGTGAGAGAGGTGAACAAGACTGCTATGGGAATCTATCTTTCAAGCAGCTTGGTGAAGAAAAACTCAGGCTCAAGAGCACTCTTGAACTCAATTTTCAGACACTGAAATATGTCACAGCAGCATAATAATCAAACCTACATTATCATGCAACTACAATAACTCGATTGGATCCTCCATGCCCGAGATTTTCAGCATAAGGGAAAATAAGGTAACAAGGAAGCTGACTAAAACTGGTCACAACACTACTATAATCAAACCTACATTACAATAGAACCACAACCCTTGACTGGATCCTCCATGCCTGGATCCTCTATTAATGCGAAAGTCTCAAATTTGATACATAACCACAGAACAGTTCTGGCATCAATATTACACAGTGGGGATCTCATCTCAACCAATTGACGATCATAAAAAAATCTTGAACTAATCTATTTATACTCAGATCAGTCCACAGCTACCAGGAGTGTGAAATGGCCATCCCATTCAAGGTTTTACATCTATGCATCCTTCTGTCAGACTGTGTGTGTATCCTTCTTTCATACGTGAGCTCATATCAGCGTGGGCCTGCAGGAAAAGCCATTCATAGGGGTACCTCAGGATGACAGTCTTCTGTCTCCATGGCCAGACCCTCCATGCTTTCTAATTATTGAGTGGGTCTAGGTTTCAACCACCAGTCCTTTCTTTTATTAATTGAACCCTCGGGATTAGGACGAGGCTTAATGCCTAGGGGACTACCACGTGTTTCTCTTAGATTCATCGTTATACAAGCACGTGATTGCAGGGACGTCAAAGGCGGTTTAGATCCACACTTCTTTTGAGCCATCAATTCACCACCTTCCACAACGTACCTTCCTCGCTATACCATGGTCTCAATTATGAGACCGCTCTAGAATTTTATCGCTCGAGCATGGTTTGTCCCCGTAATGAACCATGGTCATCAATCTGAGGAAAATCCGCAGTCTGGGAAACCCTGATACCTTCTAAAAAGATAAATGGATCACAATTACTTTGGTAGTTTAGGCTTCGGATCTCCTAGATGCATAGCTATTACAATCATCTGAAGTGTCGAATTCCCGAAGTGAGAGATCTAGTGACGCGTGGCCTCTTGATTTGGACAGTTGAGATTTACTTCGGAAGTTTGGGCTTTGGACCTTTTTCCCTGCTTTCTAGCACAATTCTCTGAAGTGTCGAATTCCCAAAGTGAGATATCTGGTGACGCGTGGCCTCTTGTTTTGGACGGTCAAGATTTACTTTGGGACCTTTAGGAATTCGGGGCTTCTAGTGATATTGTTTCCAAGATCAACATTCTTGTTGGTTTGAGATCAACGGTCCACAATTATTTTGGTAGTTTGAGCTTCGGCTCTTCCGGACTTTTCAATGCTCAGCTCTTACAATCCTCCAAAGTGTCGAATTCCCGAAGTAGGAGATCTACCTCCACGTGTCCTCTACATTTGGATGGTCGAGATTTATTTCGGGAGTTTGGGATTTGGGATTTTGTTTCTTCTTGCTCTCACAATCTTCTGAAGTAAATATTCCAAAGTACAAGATCTGTCAACGTGCGTCCTCAGCCTTCAATGGCTCATATTTACTTCGGGACTTTGGCTCCTCTTCCTAGTTGCTAATACTTGCGCGAATTTGAAATCTTGACCGCCCGAGAGTCACTGATCCAAACTACTTATGGGGTCTCCATCGTTGAAAATCAAACCTGCTTGTTGATGATTCAAGCTTGAAATTGATTTCTCTTGAATGTTGTGTTTGTGCTTATGGTTGTTTCTTGTGTAAGAAAAATATTTGGCCAACTGTTGCGACCCTTGACAACTCTATGTGATAATAGAAACCTTTGAAAAATATAACTCTATGTAAAAATCCACAGGATCATGAAACTTATGAAAATACATTTCTAGTTGGTTAAGAAAACCATATTGCTCCTCTGTGAAGGATGATTCATCAATAAAATTATGGTCCTCATGTACTTTACATATACTCAGATGTTGTTTGATGTTTGTTGCAAGTGCAGGTATAGAAATGATAGACATTTCCTCGCTGATCCATGGAGTTTTCTGCTCATCAATAGGTGATAAATATAATTCCAACTGTTACTGCAATTCTTCCCTATCTTCTTCATTATCATATATTGGTTGTATGCTAATAAGCTTTATATGTGCTTTAGTAAAGATATGCTCTTTATCATTTCAATACTCAAAGGAAACAATTTTATTTTCATGACAACTTAAAACAGTAGATACATTTGATACAATGTCAAAAGTATCTACATTATGGCTATCACTTTGAAGATCATTAACCTCTTGATCATAATGAAAAGTGTCTTCTACTGCAGCATACTCTTTAATACTGTTTGATCCTTTACTCAACAAATCGAATTCATAACAACATTCTTGATAAAGGAAATCAACTGCAAATTTCTCTTTGCAAAACAAACGAAATGCAGCATGAAAATGTCTTAGTGAAGTAATACAATCAACTGAGAGTGATCTACACCAATCACGAGTTGTTCCATCTAAAGAGTATGTAAACAATTTGATGAGGACATCTTCATGTATATTTTTTAGCTTAAGCATGCACTCAAGAAAGTCTAATAAAAACTTGTCTTGTACTTCCCAATCCTCTCCTCTAAACCTAGGAAGGCAACCTTCCCATTCATCTCTAATAGGCACTCGATTTGGAAAAATGACTATCTTTGAAAAATCACAGAAAGCATACCTCTGAGCTAGGATCTTGTCCATTTTAAAACAATGGAGTCTCCAATAGATATATGAACAATGGAGTCACCATGGTGAAAGATAAGCAGTCTAAAAGTGTCTAGCTTCAGTTCACCATCCAAAGCTAGATCTAATCATCATAGTTCACACAATGAAGGTGTCTTCATTGTCATCCCTGGAAATGGCGCCAAAAATGTTAGCACTGAGAGTCACACTTAGACTGTTGTAAGTGCAAGCCCAATACCCATCACAATATAAATTAATTAAATGGTTTGAGTAGGTCGATCAACAAGACTAGGAAAGAAAGGGAGAGGGCAACAAAATGTCTATAGAGGCATTCCATTGGGCTTGGAGTCACAACATCCTACCGATCAAAGGAAATCAAACTGTATATCAGACAAAGAGATATATAAATATGAGTAGAAGCATGGTGAATATGACAAAAGGAAGAACATAAATTATACAGAGATCCTTTTTTCAATAGATAAAGATTTTCTTAAATAATGAACAATGATTTAATGGGCAAGCTACAACAGATCCTCTGTTGTTCATGAATCCATCAATCAATGGTAGCTATGATCCTAAAAACCTGCAATATGTTCAAGCAAGAAGATAACAAAGAAGTGGGAAAACAAATAAGACAATCTGATAAGAACTCTCATGAATATTTAATGACAGAAAATGCCATTACAAACAGGCCCTCGGGCTTACAAATGAGCAACTAAAACTGCTACTTGATATCTCTCCTCTCTTAGCTCATGAATCCAAACCCCCTCTACTATTGTACAATGAATATATAGAAATATAGGTCATTTCCATCTCACCAATTCGAACTCCAACCCCTTTCCCAAAATAGAAACAGTTAAAAACAGAGAATGACACGTTTTAACTAATTTCTTTCTTTTCAGGAGACGAAATTCTGAAAAATACGCTTCAAAAAGACACTTGTAATTCTCAAACTATAACAGTTGTGTAAAATATGGGAAAAAATTTTGAAGATAATCTCGTTCTAAAAAAAACCTCTCTCGGTTTCTTGAAATTAATCTCCAACTGGCCAGAATACGTGTCGCAAAAACATGTCTCAAACAGGAAATCGTGAAAACTAAAAAAATAGGGCTCAAATATTCATTCGAATATCCCAATCCGTGACACTCGTGTGAAAAATGAAATAGGTTAATGTTCCTGGGTCCATGCTTGACAATAACCTCCTTTGTATTTTCAAAATTCATCCTGGTTCACATGAAAATGCTCCTGGAAGTCAGCTGGTCAAAAATATCAGTTCAACAGTCTTAGAACAGAGTTTTTGCAGCACATTTCGTAGCGCCTGTCTAAATTCACAGCGCCTAAGCCAGTTCATAGAGCAAAAGGAAAATCAAGTAGCCAAACCCTTCCTGACCTCCAAACAAAAAAAAAAATCTCATGGAGTACTTGATGGCTATGAGGTTGATGTTGGTAATTTTGAATTTGCACTCAAATGCCTGCAAGCTACCTAACCTCCAACCCTCTTCCTTAACTAGTCCACAGCGCCAACTCAAATATACCTTGCACACTTCAAGGAGGTTGTTAGTTGATGGTATGACATAATCCCTGAGAATTTTTTTAAAATACAAGTTCTGAAAACATTAATATCTTTTGTATCATGATTCTTTAACCCTACAATTCTATGTGATAACACCCTATAAAAAAATCGTCACTTAAAAGACTAGTAGAAGTTGTTTCTTTGGAGGTCTTATTTTTTCAAGAAACTCTGGGGATTAGTGAATTGGTAGTGGAGGCGTTAGAATCTTTTCTTCAGGATGGTATTTTTTTGCAGTAGATGCAAAGGGACACTCTGGGGGTGTGGCTATTGGGTGGTTATTAAATGAGTTCAATTGTGAGCAGGTTTGGGGATTTGAATCGAGGATCGGACTTAATGTTTTCTCTGCATATTTGGGATGTTCGTTGACACTGGTAAATGTATATGGTTCTTAATCCAATAGACAGAGATATTCGGAATCCCTGGCTAAATGTTCTTGACTTTCTGCTAAGGAGGTTATCATTGGTGGGTATTTTAACTTCTCTTTGGGAGCGGCGGAGGTCTGGGGTCCCCGTACACACCTGGATCCCTTGTCCAAGTACTTTATTAATCTCCTGGATCAATATGGGTTGTTGGATATTGAACCAATAAAACTTAAGCTGAATTGGAGGAATAGAAGGACAGGTGATGATCGGATGGCCAAACGATTGGATCGTTTCTTATTGGTGGAGGACCTTGTCGAATCTGTTTCACTAGTCAGACAATGGGTTGCCAGTAAAGGTGAATCATACCACAATTTGATTGTAGTGGATCTGAGAGGTAGGTTCAAGCATGCTCTGAGTCCTTTTAAATATTATGAGGGGTGGTTAAAGGATCTGGATTATCAAGCCTTGGTTCGTAGTATTTGGATCGCCATTGAACCTTATCCTCATAATCATGCAGTTGTTCTTTTTTTGGAAAATTTGAAAAAGATTAAGAAGGAAACCATCTCTTGGGAACATGAGAAAAAATTAAAAGAGGAACAGGATTTAAAAAACATTGAGCAAACCCTTTTGGATTGGCAAGATGGAAATGGGAGGGGGGTTTTCTCCAGTGTTGAAAAAGAGGACTTGGTCAGATTACAATTAAGATGGCGGGAACTACCAGCGGATAAAGAAGCATTGTGGCGACTAGAGAGTTTTTCTATTTGGCTTACTTGTGGGGATGTGAATACCAAGTTATTTCATACTTATGCCAAAGGTAGGAAAATGAAAAATACAATTTGGGGTCTACAACAGGATGACGTGCAAATTGTCAATTCTTTTGAAGGTCTGGCTTCTTTGGGCACTGCACATTTTAGGGATCTCTTCAAGGCACATGAGGGGACATCCATAGCCAAAATTGTTAAAGCTTCTAGGTGATTCCCTCATTTCATTGAGGAGTAATAGATTTTTTCATTGATGGAGGAGGTCTCGGAGAAGGAATTATTGGAAGTTTTACAATCTTTTCAAAAGGGTAAAAGTCCAAGCCTTGATGGTTGGCCTATAGAATTTTATTTGGGTTTCTATGATTTTTTGGGAAATGATGTATTAAAAGTGGTGGAAGAATCAAGGATAAATGGTCATATACATGAACCATTAATTTCAACCTTCATTGCTTTAATTCCTAAGACCGATAACCCATCCTCCTTTGATGATATTCGGCCTATTTCCTTATGCAACTATATTTATAAGATTATCTCTAAAGTGGTCAGCAGAAGACTAAAAGAAATACTTACTAGAAATATTTCAAGTGAACAGTTTGGTTTTCGGGCGGGCAGACAGATTCATGGGGCTATTGGGGTTGCTCGGGAAGGATTACATAGTATGAAAAAAAAAAAACTCAAAGGCGTTGTTGTAAAAATTGATCTATCGAAAGCTTATGATAGAGTAAATTGGTTATATATCTGGATGGTGTTGATACACCTTGGATTTGGGGTGGCCTTTACAAATTTGTTCATGGGCTACCTTACATCAGTTTCCTTCTCCATCCTAATTAATGGTTCAGACTCCTCTTTTTTTAAAGAGGACAGGGGAGTTAGACAGGGGTGCTCCTTGTCTCCACTCCTCTTTCTTTTGGTTGTCGAAAGTCTCAGTAATTTTTTGAATGAGGAAAAGTCTACAAGTACCTTCAGAGGGATAAAAATCTCTTTGGGTTTGCATATATCCCATTTACCCTCCATTGATGATATCTTAATATTTGGTGATGGTTATAGAAAGGATACTGAAAAAATTTGTGAAGTTCTAACTCTTTTTAAAAAGGTGACCGGTATGTTAATCAATGATCAGAAATCTAGTATTGCCATTACATCTTTGGACAGCAGGGAGACTCAACATATTACTTATAGGCTTCCCTTTCAGGTTTTTGAACTAGACGTGGGTCTAAAATATCTTGGTTTTCAATTAAAACCAAATGACTATAGGAAGACGGATTGGTCGTGGCTCATCGCAAAATTAGAAAAAAGATTAAAGGTTTGGAGTCATAGGTGGTTGTCTAGGGCTGGAATTTTAGTTCTGATCAAGTCGGTGTTTGAGGCTATCCCGGTATATTGGATGTCCTTATCTTGGATTCCAAAAGGTATTTTGGAAAAGGCCAAGAGGCTTTGCTTTACTTATCTGTGGAAGGGAAACAAGGATAAAAAGGTTATGCCATGGATTAGGTGGGAGAGGATTGCAGTTCTGAAGGCTTTAGGGGGTTAGGGGTTGAAGAACATATTTTTATTTTCAATAGCGCTTGCTGCAAAATGTTCTTCGCGTTTGATAAAAACTTCTAGACTCTAGACTAGAGCAGTATATTAGAAATACATCGCTCCTCTTACTACTCTAGAATGGATCTGGGATCCAAACAAAAATTCTTCTTGTATATCTATTATATGGAAAGTTGTGATAAAGGAATTTGATTTAATTGGGAATATCATGGTCTAGAGGGTCGATTTTGGTAGGTTGGTTCGTCTTGGTTTGGATCCGTGGGCTGGTAGCAAGCGGGGACAGCTATTAAATGTTGGGACTCATATTAGACTGGAACATGGTGGATTCTACAATTTAGTTCAGGTCGGGTACCCCACTTAAACTACAATTTGGCATCAAGGTTGGATGTCGAGGTGGAGGCTAGGACTCCTCGATAAGGATCTCATCCATTGGGATAGATATTTACAGGCTCTAATGGAAGCCTCTATTCGTCTGGTTGATAGGGAATATGAATCACTTTGGGATGGCGATGGGGGTAGATATTATACTCCTAGAGCAGGTTATATTAAATTAAGTGTGGATATTCAACAGAGAGAACCACTTTGGTGGTGGAGGAATATCTAGAAACAACATTGCTCGGCGAAAGGGAAGCTTCTGGTTTGTTCGATTCTGGCAAACAAACTACCAACTTGGGATAATTTACAAAAGTGACAATTCAATGGGTCAGGTCGGTGCGCTCTCTGCAAAGAACAATTGGAATCTGTCGATCACCTTTTCTTACATTGTTCCTATGCTAGGGAAGTTTGGGCTATTTCCAGGAATTTGAAAACCACACTTAGGTGCTAGTAGGGAAAATCATTTGAGGCGACGTTGCAAGTGTGGATGTGTGAGAGGAGGAGTGTTGAGATCAGGGCTTTTCCTTTAATCCTAGCTTCGTGAATCTAGATTGATCAGAACATAGCTATTTTTCATGATGAATCCTTACCGACCGTTGAGTCGATGTCAATAGTATTGGGATCATGGACTCCTTGTAATGCTCGGGTGGGGAGGGTCTCGAACATCCTAGATCTGTCAGGGAAGAAATATTTGACAACTCCAAGCCGTGGGGGTATTTTGATGGGGTAGCTTCAGTCGATCATCTTATGTGTGGAGGGGGGGGATGCCTCTATATATCAAGTTCACATCATTACACACTTAAAATGGGATTAGGGGCAAGCACAAACAATTACTTAGAATTAATGGCTTTAAAACTCTTATTATTATTTGTTGTGGAGAAGGGTTGTCAGTCATTACAAGTTTTTGGTGATTACTTAATAATCATCAACTAGGCAAATGGTGTCCACAGATGCCACATATCTCAACTTGTTCCGATATTAGAGGATGTGATTCGATAAAAGTTTTTTTTACTCCATTTCTTTTACCCATATCTACAGGGAGCGAAACCAGTTGGTGGACGGCCTTTCCAAAGAAGTTAAGCAACTAGCATATGAACAATGGTATATTGAAGAACAATCAACATTGGGAACTCGTGGCTTTTTATTTTGAAGGGTATATGATCACCTTGGCATTTTATTTTGAAGGGTCAAAACTTATTGTGTAAATATTGGGTTGTATGTATGTTTCTTGATACTTTATTGTTCACTGGTGGGATAACACCCACATTTTTGGGGTCAAAATTATAGCAGAATTTTTTGCTTTGGGACTGAATATGTGACATTCGATATGGATTTATATATTGTATGTAATGATGCCTTGTGTATGCATCGTTATATCAGGACTACAAACTTGTTGGATAATATATACAAGGTTATTACTAATGGCTTGTATATATCTGTGTATGTAATTTTATTATAATATAATGAAATTATGAATTCCGAGGAAAAAAAAAAGAAGGATCTTTATTTAAAAGAAACCCATAAGGAAAGGGACCTATAAGGTTGTTTATTTAAGAGAAAGTCATAAGGAGAGTGACCTATATGGGTACAATTATTTAGGAGCTATATGAAGAATGATGAGCTCCATGTGTTCACGACTAGTATGAGTTATGTTAGCACTGAAAGTCACACTTTGACTGCTAAAGTGTAAGCTCGGCACCCATTAGAATGTAAAAGATAATTTTGGTTTTGAATAGGTGGATCAGCAAGATGGATAAAGAAAGAGAGAGGGTTGCAAACCGTAGATCAGTGGGCTACACCAATGGGAAATGGAGTCACAAACATCCTACTCATCGAAGGCACAAAAGTTGCTCAAAAGAAAACAAGATTATATGCTGATAAATGGAAGAATGAAGAAGGAAAACATAAGGTATAATGTTCACTAAACAGATATCCTCTCAATTTAATGAATCAACAAATACTTGAATATAAACAATGATTGATGGGCAAAATACAGCAGATCATCTGTTGCTTAGGGATCCATAAATCATTGACAGCCTTTGATCCTCAAATCTGCAATATATTCAAATAAGAAGAAATATAAATAGAATATTTGCAATCTAAAATCATAGCTCTCATGAGTCTCCAATAGCATTAATGCTTACAATCATAAAATGCCCACAGGCTTACAAATGAACACACACAAAAATTGCCTACTCCTACTCTCTCTAGCCTCTCTTGGCTCATGAATCCTCTTTCTCCAAGAGATCTCTCCTTCCTTAAAAAGAAAATAGCATCCAAATAAACTTAGGAGGTTGAATCCCATCTCCTCCATTGGATTCTAAGACTTGGAGATAGGTGGCAACAATCAAAGAGACAAAAATCCAACAAACTGCTAATTTTCAGGAATTTGTTGGAAGTCATTAATAAATTATTTCCACCTCATTGCATGAGGTCTTTGATGGAGATAAATGCTAGGTGTAGGTGTCCCTTGACATCTAAATGATCCTTCAGAATCTTTTTGAATCCTCCTTGACATGTGGCAACCTCCCAACAAGTCGAATATCAAAACCATGATCGCTACAGGAAATTCGGTAGTGTCGTTGTGCAGATTCGGTAGCGCCACTTCTATGTCTAATATCTCTCAAACCATAATACATTTTGAAAAAATGAGAGAGGTTTTTGTTATTTGGAATGTCATGAACAAAAATTCCTCCAATTTTCAAAAATACCTTCTCAATTGTTCACAATCTCAGTTATAAGTTAGTGACTCAAAACTGGTAAAACAACTCTACACAATTCATTTTCTGCCAGGATTTAGGTAGCGAATTTATGTAGTGCCTGCCTATGTGTCTGCGTGCGATTGGGTAGCGCAAATCTGTGAGTTCTTTTCATGCTTGAACTTGGAGATTGGGAAAAAACCAATATAATTTCAATTTTCCCCAAAATAAATAAAATATCCCATAACAATTGTATTCATTTGCCAAAATGAATAATGAAGGATTTATGCAACGTTGAGGCATAAACCAATCTTGTGCTAATATAGGATCCATGGGGGATAGATTCCTCCCTGTGAGGCTCTAAGAAATCTTGTAGTTTCAGTGCCTTATCCTTGTAAATTATAACCTTGTATAATGTCTACTGTAAATAGATATTCAGAAAAGAACAGAAAAGATACAATGGAAAATACAAACATTACACAGAGATTTTTCCCCTAGAAACCCAAATCGGGAAAACCAACATATATTATATTCATTCATTATGTTACATTGTTTACAATACAATATACATATAGGAGCTAGCGGCATCCAAAAACCTAACCCAATGACTTGGATTAGTCCAAAACCCTAAATCCTTAATCGGAAATAGAAAACCATCGGCAAAAACCATGTGCCGAAAAAACCACCTAAATACATGACACATTTCCCGAGGTAGGTGTCACGTTTCCTGAGGTAGAAAAAAAAATTACGGGGGCATTGCACCCAGCACATACGCTCAAACACTACTACTCGTGCAAAGAATATAACACATACCCAACATTCTCCCACTTGTTGTTTTCTTTGCATCCAGGGGTCCACAGGATTATATATAGTCAACAATCCAGAGCAACAATGCCAATTGTTACTCTACACCATGAGAACTTTTTTGTGCTCATAGACTTTGTCAATGAATCTGCAACATTCTTCAAAGTGTCAACCTTTTCCAGTAACACCTTATTTTCCTCGACCATGTCTCCCACAAAGTGATATTGAACATTAATGTGCTTTGTCTTTGAATGATAAGTTGGGTTCTTTGCTAGGAAGATTGCAATCTGATTGTCACAATCTAATCTCATTGCTTGTTGTACCAACACAATACTTGAACACAATCTCTGTAACCATATTGCTTCCTTTCTTGCATGAGTGGTTGTCATGTATTCAGCTTCTGTAGTTGAGAGTGCCACTATAGCCTGTCTTTTTCTCATCCAACTTATTGCTCCTCCAAATAGGTTAAACACATACCCACTTGTAGATCTTCTGCGATTCATATCTCCAGCCCAGTCTGCATCAACAAAGCCATGTATGTCCACCACTTTGTCCAATCCTGGTCTTCCTTGGTAGCACAATCCATAATTGGTAGTGCGAGGAAGATACCTGAAGAACCTCTTTACTGTTGTCCAATGCTCCTTCCCTGGTTTTGACATATACTTACTCAAAACTCCCACTGCATGTACAATGTCTCGTCTAGTACAAACCATTGCATACATCAAACTGCCAACTTGTTGATGGGCGAAATTGACCGTCCGTCAACTAGAAAAGCGAGTTCGGTCCGGGGTTGTCTAAATAACCCAAGCCGTTTGGTGTAACTCGTTATAACGGGTTTAATGGCTCCGTTAGTCAATCTAAGAATCCTAAAAGAAATGAATAAAAGAGAGAAATAACTAACTAATTACTAAACACACTATATATGTGTACATATGTTCAAATGTAACTATAGTAGTTGTATTTAAGCAGAAGATATACAAGTCTCGTTTATTTACATGATTTACAAGATGCAAGTTTTAATCGAAACTTACGAAAATCGATGTGAAAAATGATTGCTTCTAGGAAGCAGATAAAGAAAGCACATAAAAATATTTATTGTTTTTCTTTTATAAATTTAAAGAATCTTACAAAAAAAAGTTAATGAAACGTGAACATCTGGATAGTCAAAGTTGAACCATACATTGTAGTTTCAATAATATGCAAATGACATAAAAATACAAAGAAGATATCATGTCAATGAATTAGTGAGGTGTATCCCAGCATCTGCATGAGTGGTGAACATCCAACTGCCATGTCCAAGAGAGAAATCTGCAATGAATCTTATTACTGTTCTAAATAAATTTAAAACATGTATTGGCAGCTTAGGTTTTAATGACAGAAAAGGAAACACAAACATAAACCTGTGATCTCATAATTATACATGATTACAGCAAGATAAATCCGGAAGCAATCTATGCATTTTATCATTCAATTTAAAATTCAAAGATAAATCTCATTATTTAAATCGAAGATATAATCACAACATTTGTATTTTGATGAAGAAAATGACAAATGGTATTTATAATATAAACCTCCTATACATCATAGATCATTTAATCTAAAGATATCAGACCTGCACATGTAACAGGATTAAAAAAAACATTAATAACAACTTTATAAACAAAAGGCTAAAGCCAAAATGCATATATGTCATTCTATTAAGTTTTTTTTTTTTTGAATCACTTGTCTATTTTGTAGTCCTAGAAGAATTGTTTTGGATAATAGACTTTAAAGATTGGAAAAATTAATATATAAATGATAATAATTAACCATGTATTGATAAAAAAAGACTAAATCTATTTAAATCAATGCATAATAAATTATTCAAAGAATATGGATATATTATAATGAAAACAAAACCATTTTACTTACAGGACAAAAGTCATTAAGCAATCTGGAATTCCATATTCTTCTTTGAAAATATTCGTCCATTCTCCCAAAGATTCCAGCCATCCATTACTCCATTTGAAAAGAAATAAAAAAACTTTTCAAAAGCAATAATATACAAAAGAGAAAGGATTAAAATCCTTCTCTCCAATTCTTGGATCCTCTTGGCTCTGATCTTTCTCATATATTTATAAAATGAATGAACAGTCTGAGCGTCACTATTAATTTCCGCCATCTGAAATTTGTCTCTACAAGAGACCCAAATATCTCTCAAATCGTGCATTTTTTTGGGAAAATATTTACGCGGAAGGTAAATGGGTCCATTTTGGTTCTGGGTTTTCAACCGTTTCTCCAAATTCCTCACGGTTTGGCTGCAATCAGTCCTGAAAAATCGTGTTTCTGATTTTGACGCCTTTCCAAATTTTATCTGTTGTTGCTCATAAAATTATTTGTAGCAATCCAATATTATTTTTGGATCAATCATCTTGAACGTATTTGGATAATAAAATCAAGCCATGATCAGATCCGTATCAAATATTTGATAATAGAAACATGTGAAACAAAAAGAAACCAAAATTAATAACCTAAAAATTGTGAATAAAACAAAATCTAGAAAAATCAAAAATGAATTTAAACTAACTATAACTTATAAACAAACATTGTTTATAATTTGTTTTCAAATGTGATCTAGAAGCTTCAAGTTAATGGAAAATAAATATTAATTTAATTTTTTACAAAATCGAACAAATGATAGATAATTCTTTTATTATTATTATTTTGAAATGAGATGCAAAATGAAAAGACAATTTAATTAATTAATATCACCATATGGTTTCATAAAAATGAGAAACCAACCAAGATATTATTTGATGAAGTATTGAACCCATTATTCAAAACAGTCAAACTTGTTAATGAGCAAAAGAAAGAACACATAATCATAATTTAAACGAAAGTAAACATTTGATTAAAAAAAAAACGTTTTTGTTTAAATTGAGATTTTTATGCTCGTTTCTAACTTTTGACATACTCTTGTAATGAATGTCTCATAATATAGTGAATGTCTTAAGTTTGTCTCAAAGCAAGCCAAAGTATGGAACTATTTGAAAAGGTTAATTATGTAGCTCATTATAATTATCAAGATTCGAATGGGGGCCCTTTAAATTTTGTAAAAATTTAGGGGGAGTTGTTGGGGCCCAACAAATAGCGACTTATTGGGTGAAGCAGGTATCTCTAATCTGGTAATATTTCATCTTAGGAAGAAAATAATAAGACTTGAAAAGGGATTTAAGCTCTCTGAAATAAATTCACTCTGAGACTATATAGTATTAGGATAAGCTCATTTCTATAACCAGAAAATAGAATTTTCTTTGCAAAGGACTATAACCTGAAATAATGTCTTAATCAAGGAGTCGCAATGTTTATAAAAGAACTTCAATACCGTTGATAGAGCCACTGCTTCCAGCAGGCGTTCATAGCCTCGACAGGGATGTCATTTAACCCACTCAAATGCTTTAATCCCATCCAATAGTTGTATCCACATGATGTATACTTCCATAA
>SNQJ01S0046619.1:88625-107762 GCA_010110895.2 Picea sitchensis | reverse complement strand
TATGTGGTTCTTGAGATCAGCTTGCTGATATCTTTACAAAGCCACTAGGAAAATCGGTTTTTGATTTTCAGAGACAACACTTAGGAATAATTAGTGCTGATGTTTGTAACTATTGAGTTTAAGAGGGAGTATTAAATATAATATAACCTCAACAGGCTGACTGTACACTGCCAACTGTTTTGGACAGCTGTATTTTCTATTCTTGTTTTGCTTGAGCCTATTTAGCTCAGCTATTTCCCTTTCTAGAATGACTACTTCATTATCTTCTTCATGTACTCGTTTTGTACTCTTCTTCTTACATTCTAATATACTATTTTCTATTCTATTCTTTCTCTCTGCATTTCTTGCTTCACAATTTATCACTTATGGGCTCCTTAGGGGATCCCTCCTCGACACTTTGTGTGGATTCTAATTATACTTAGTGACCCGTGAGCTCCTTTGTGGCTTGGAGCTTGGTCTTGTGCGCTCAGGTTATGTTGTGAGCTTTCACCACGTTTACTTGTGTTTGACATGTGCTATCGATTTCTTGTCAGTGACTGTGGTTTTTGGTTACACGTCGTGGATGACTGAAGGAGAATGACACATTGATCAAACCCTAAATGCTTGGTATCGATGTTGACTTGTGATGTGTGATTAGATCATGGATCTTTGCCTGGATATTCTTCTTAATGTGCATGTGGAGGAGCGGTATAAGTACATGCTCCAGCTCGCAAATTTGAATCCCGATAAGATATACTGGGAAGTTGGTGGTAATGAATGCTTATTGATTAATAATGATGAGATAGTTTTGTGTTGGGTTCTTGTAGACACTGCTCAAAGGGATAGTTTTTACAGTCGCTTTGATTTTAATAAAAAGCCTGCATTTAACTGGATCAATAAATTATCTGCAAAAGATGAGAGGACGATTAAGCATTCAAAAGTTTTTTTCATCAATGGCTTCGTATTTAATGAGTTCTATCATGGTTTAATTGTTTCTACACTTGAATGTGCAAGGGATGCACAAACCGCCATCTTTTTTTTGATCCAGGGCCACATAACAAATCCCTTCTTCATGGGACTCTTGAGAAACAAGCAACACTTAGAAGAATTATGAGGATAAGTGATGTTCTTATTCTCACTGCGGACGAGGTAAAATATCTTGTACTTCTGGGATGATGAATATGCCATGTTGTAAGGTCATATGCTATCTAGAAGTTGTTTATTTTCATTAATTATGGGAATAATAATTTCCAAGTATTCAACGTTGTATTGTCACAATTATATTGAGTTTCTAGATGTTATTTATTTTCTTTCACCAGTGTGGAGATTAGTACATGTGGTTGGAACAAGGTTCTTCTGGGTATTTTTCATAGTTTTATGGGCTGTAAATAAAGGGTTTCTAGGCTATAAGTTAGGGCTTTGGGAACAAATTGTATAGTTATGTGGGTGGTCAAGCCCAGGTTTTAGTTTCGAAACCGGGCTCTAATACCATTTGTAAGGCCTTCCTATTTCAGGGGCTCAAAATTCTAAATATATTCTAATCTCCTATTGAAATGACTGCAATTTTGTTTATATTTTTTTTTTCTTTATGCAGGGATTAAACTGAATAAATTGGTAAATAGAGAACATAATAAATTAGAAAGGATAATAACAACATCATAATAATAAAATACCAACTAATAAAATACATACCTAGCCCTGTTTGTTCTTGTTCTTGCCCAACTGCCCAAACTGAATATTTACCTCCCAACCAACTAGGAATAGCCTCTCCAGCTCCCTAGCTCTAGGAATCCTTTCGGTTTCCTGGTCCTCGATCCAAAAGTTCCCAACAACAACAGTACCCCTGTAAAATCTCCCCAAAACAATCTATGTCCAATTTTCTCCTTCTTCCCCTCTTTCAGAATTTCTTCCTTGCCTTCTTCTTCCCCAATTTTTCACAAAAACAAAAGACCCCTCTCCAAGTCCTCTCCCCTCTTCCTTATACTTCTCCATCGAATTCCTCCCCCTCATTCAATTCTCCAATTGCCTTATCTGCTCATTAATTCCCCCAACAACCTTATCCGTCATTTAGTACTTCACCTACCTTTTTAATAATAAAATAATAAAAAGACTCATTGAATTTATTTTAATACTTAATTAAATTTAAATTAACAACTATGATAAATAAATAATCAAATTGGGCTATGACAATTGAATATTGTATATGGAAAACTTAGAAATGATGAATAAACTTGAAGTGATGCATTCAAGGTATTAAATTTCATAGATACACTTATAGGTTCAAGGGAAATTGAAGAAATAAAGGGAGAAATACAAGGCTAGATATGATCAACATAGGATTAAAAAGACCTTACATGTGCGAGATGAAGTATGGATCCACTTTAATAAGGAAATGTTTAAAACCACCCATATGAATCTATGTTCACATTTTAGGAAGAAAATCTATAATGGTGGTCAAATACTATCTAAGACCTAAAAGATTAAAAAAATAATAGATTTTTCTTGTTTCCAACAATAAAAAATAAGGCATTGAGTTGGGAAGTCTTATGTAGGAGACTTAGGGAAGGACCTAGAATTTGTATGCCTTGTAGAAAAGAGGAAGAAACAATATCTCACTTGGCCATAAAGTGTCCTTTTGCACAAGATATATGGTTGACGATAAATATATAACAAGTATTAAAAATGTATGGTCAAGTGAAATAATGGAAGACTAGTTTAAAGGATGGCGCAACAAAAAGAACTTGAAGAATACAATGCCTTTGCTTTTTTCCTTTTGTAGGGTATCTAGCATGCTAGGAACTCTCAAAATTTAAAGACAAAATTATTCATCCTTTTCAAATTATGGAATAGATCACATTAATTTTGTCTAACCGTAGAGTTCAAGAAAAAAAAAAGAGTCTGAAACACAGAGATTCTGCAAATTGGCAAAGCATGGGGATTTTTGATGGTGCTAGATAGGGGAACATAAAGTAAAATAGTGATAAAGGATTTTTACTTATCTAAGAAACATAAATCCAGATTCAAGGATGGTATATGGGAATAATCAAACACTTAAGAAAAACTCACGACTCTCAGATTTGTATTACAATGTGTGTTGGATGCATCTACTCTACTAATGGTCTAGGGGATTTCTTTATGGGGTATTCTGATTCTAATTTTCCATCATAGTTTGACCCTGGATCAGATTTAATAAGCTTCCCAACAAAATCCCT
This sequence comes from Picea sitchensis, assembly GCA_010110895.2. Lineage (NCBI taxonomy): Eukaryota > Viridiplantae > Streptophyta > Pinopsida > Pinales > Pinaceae > Picea > Picea sitchensis. The sequence goes on along the minus strand of SNQJ01S0046619.1, from coordinate 104,571 downwards.
TTAAAAATATCTCCCCCTCTGGTGAACCAGAAGGAAACGCAACACGCAGAGTGTATTGTGCAGTCTCACCCAAGATAACTTTATGGGTGGATACAATACTTAGGTGTTTGCAACTTGAGACTGAGTGAGATCTATGGTTGTGCACTTAAATATTTATTCATCCAATCTAAATCTAGTTATAACATTCATCCTATGCATGCATGTGGAATACCATATCTACTTAGTACTTCATTCATCTAACATTCGTCAATTAATCAGACATAAAGACACATTCACTCATTCACATCACACAATGTTATCATGGTTCACCCCCTCCTGGGATACTTCCACAAAGATCTAGATCTCAAGATTTTATTATCACCCCCTCCTGTGGATACTTCCACAAAGATCTAGATCTCAAGATTTTATTAGGAATTATAAATATCTCTCAATACCAAGAGTTCATAAATATCTCACGCCGCACGTGGTTACATTCTTAGTTATCCCCTTTTTCCACAGGCTCCTCGATCCCTGCAAGGCTAACTAGATCGCACCAGGCTCCTCAGCCTACGATCTAACCCTCAGGATAGAGTCTCTCATTCCTTCCTTATCTCACCAACTTAATGACTCATACAGTTCTTATGTCTCGCTCTCTCTGTCTCTCTATCTGTATGTTTGTGTCTCTCCCTCTCTTGGTCTCTCTATCCTCCCTCTTTCTCCTCTAAGTACTACTTATTTATATCCTTGTCTCACCAGCCATTACAATGCATTACAAAATCCCTAACCCTAGTGTCGTTAGGTATTTATTGAATGCCTTCTTTGCCTGCTTCTCTTACACATGCTGCTTTTCCTTCCAACTGTCGTTTCCTTCTTGCATGCTTCTCCTCAAAAATATCCTTTCTCCTTGACTAGGCCTACATCCAACAAGACCCGAACACTGACATGTGGCTTGTCCCTAGCCACCTAAACCTTGTGCACTTCTTCAATCTCTCTTGCGAGAGCCTAAAACTTCTTTGTGAGTTCCTTTGCTTGCATTTGACCCTACACGGTTTTCTCCCTGAGTGTGTTCAATACCTGCACTGCATTTTCATCACTGATCATCTCTGCCCACTCTACCTGAGTTTGTGCCATTTTCTTCTTTGTGTCTTCCTCTTGCGCAATGACCTTCGCTGCCCACTCTTGGAGAGATTCCATTTGAGCTTGGAACTCTTTCTTCTGTGTTTGCGTGGCTATGAGTTCTGTTGACAAATTCTTCATATCCTGCGCTCCTTTGACGCACTCAGTCATCGACATCGTCTTCTGCCTCTGCTTAAGGTTCTAGATAGTTGCACTTATCCTCTCCTCTTACTGGTCCCACTGCTAGACCTATTGATCCTTCTCCAGCTTCGTCCATAGCTGTGTTGCTTTCTCGAACAAGTCAGCCACTGCGTTGACTTGTCTCTCCATCTCCTCTATCTGCGTTTCTGCTTCCTGCTTCCTCTACTCCTTCACCTCAAGGGGAGTGGTAGGTATGAGTTGTTCCTGAAGGTGCTCCATCTCCTACATGTATTGATCGATTGTATGCACAATCTAATCAATCTTCTGCGTCGTCGTGAGATTTGTTGTTTGTGCCCTCTTCTGAATTTTCTCATAGGCTACAACCAGTCCTTGTTCAAGTCTATCCATGTGGTATTTCTCATATTTGGTATCGAGTTTGACCTTCTTGAGCACCAATTCCAACTATTCGATGCTATCCTTTGTCTGTTACAATTTTTTTGCGTCTATGCATGCGCGCAACTGTACCTCCTACGCGACATTGACTTGGAGTTTATACAAGGCCTTGGTTGGTATTTGCATCATTACCAACTATATTTGGGCCAAATCCTTCAAGGGTGTCTAACCCACAATTTCATCTATGCGCAACATGTTAGGTGTAAAATGAAATGTCAAGCTTAGTTGTGCTTTCCTCTCCATCCTATCCTGCTCACTCGATCCAGCCTCAACTCCTATCTATGATGATGCTAGGACTGATTCTATTCCCCTGTCATCCCTCTATGTTTCTATGATTTGCTCGAGGAGACACCTCATGTTTTCCAACTCATCCTACATCACATCCCTTTGGTGCTGAGCTTCGTCAAAAAATTTCATTGTTCGATCCTGGACCATCTGGGCCACGAGGTTTGCGTCATCCTCTGTGATCATGTATTTTGGTGGAACTTTGTGCACCTTAGATTTCTTGCATGCACCCCCTATTTTTATGATTAGACTCTTGGTATGTCCTTTCTGCTACTGAGTAGCACTTGATGTGGTCCCCTATGTTGTCTCAGTCTATTTTTCTTGTTCCTGTAGTGCCTGGGTGTTGTTCTTCTTCCCCACCTAAGTAATTTTCTTAGACACACCCCCTTTATTTTGTTGCACCGAGTTCTGACCTGTCCTTAGCTTCTTGGGCACCATTTTGTCTCCTCCAGGTGTCTGTTCTTTCCCTGCCTCTGCCTCCTTATCTGCGGGCATCTCTTGATTAAGGACCAAAATCCTCCAGTCATTGTTCCAATCCTTGATGACCATTTCTACATCCTCCTCCTTGAAGCAGTACCATAGTTGTAGCCATTGGTTGTCGAGATCCTTCCATGCTTGTATATACATTGTATGCTAGATCACTTTGAAGATGGATATGCCCTGATATGGTGCGACCACCTCTGGTGTAATACGCCAAGTGTTGGTGATGTTTTCCTGCAGGTTGTTGTAATATCCTTCGAACATGCCTGCATTAGCCCTTTTGTTCTTGGGGTCTAAAGTGCTCCCCAACGATAGGTATCGTGCTACATGGAAGGGATTGGATCTCATCAAAGAATGAATACTTTGGCTCCTTCCATTCAACCAAGGTGATCAGGACGAGTAGCCATGAATAGTGAAATTCTATCCCTAGATCCCGCGCGTCCTTCCAGTCTTCCAGAAACAGATTCAGCAAGTACGAGGCCCAACTAAGTGTGGTGCCCTATGCACACTATGTTCCAACTACGATGACCCTGAAAGGGACTTCCTCCTTGTGACATTTCCTGAGTAACTTGCACGCCATGATTTTTGGGGCCATCCTTGTCGTTGCATCAGTAATGCACTTAATTATGATTCTGCGTGACCCTCTTTCTCTACCATACTTCTTCTTCATTTCCTCGGCTAATGACTTCTCCATCGTCATGTCATAAAGGAAATACGCAGGTGTCTCCCCCCGTGTTGGTAGCCCTTTGATGTATGCAATGAGATCCACGTCTATTGAGACGATCTTTTCTAGCCATAGGTATACTCCATGGGTGACTTCCATCAGTTGCTTGATGCAGTTGTTTGCATCTCAGCCCCTCCCAAAGTGCGTGATGTCCAATAGGCCTAGAATCCCAGTTTTGGCCAATCCGGTTGCCCATTGTCTTGGTTGGTTAATTGGTTTGCCAAAGGGTCTTAAGCTCACAGTTTCCAGGTAAATTTTCTTGGAAAACTATGGAAAATTCTCCGTGTTTGTCACATCATGGTCTGAGTACCTCAATTTTTCCATGTGGCCTAACATGTTTCCCATGACATGTACGCCATCTAAAATGCGTGACAAGACTATGGCTGTGGCGACCTACTTGCTGGGTGATCTTGCCACTGACTGTTTTCCCTTCCACTGTGGTGGCTGACTTGAGGTTCCAACCTCCATTTTTCTCTCTTCTGCATACTCCTCTATTCGTCCGGTGACATCTTCCACTGTGCCCTCCTATGGTTGTTCCGGTATGGTTGTGGGTGACCTTTCTGGTGCAGTCTTTTCTGCCTGGTTCGGGACCGTCCCATTTTTTATCAGGCTAATTGTTAAGTGCAGACACAAATCAATCCCCCTAGCTTCACTACAAAACTAGAAAAAACCAAGACAGTACAATACTCTTTCCTTAGATTTCAATTATCAAATGAGAAATGGATCTAGAACATACCTTTTAAATATTGAAGGTTCAACTTCGCCAATGCAATCCAATCTCTGTCACGAGGTTTATGAGAAATATCTGCAAATAAGCACAAGCCAATAAAGAGAAGAATAACATAGTATATTTTATATGAAACTATGTACGTGATCAAGGAATCATACAATATGGACAAATAACATTCATATAGGAAAGAAAAGTATATCTGCATTAATGAATCTGGAAGAAAGATATAACCAGATGCCTTGATGTTGTCAGGTTCCTTCCAACAATTCCTTGCTTCCCACACACTTCTAATCCACAGATTATAAGACTATAGCTCTGATAGCTATTCACAATCTATCTTGACAAAGAAAAGCTCAAAGCCAATATACAAACTCTAAAGAATCCAAGCTACAAAACCCCAGCTCAATCCAACTAATCTTAAGCCAAGCTAACTTTCTCCATGAGAGCTCCTCTAATTTTATAAGCTGAAGAGGATAAGGTGAGGAGGTTAGAATGATCCCACTAAATCAAGAAAGCAAGTAAGATCCAAACCATTTGGAGGCCACCTCACCATAGAAGCTTCTCCTTCTAGAAGCATTGAGAAGATGCTTGTTTTTCCCACGTACAGAAATCGTCGCACCCTAGATATAGTGTAGCCCGCGGAAACATCTCATTCTAGCTTTTGAGAAAGGTGTGAAAATCATGCATCGTCACACCCTGCGTATAGTGCACCCTGCGACGATCTTCCTTAATAGGGTTTTTATAAAGGAAAATACAATTTCTTCTCTCAGGTAAAGTTCTTCTCCCTTCTTTCTTTAGGAATTCAGGCCACTGATCCTTCTAATGAAAAATGATAGGCTTACATCATTAACGGTCATAAGAGTGACTAAAATAATGTGTAACACCATTGACTCTCGAGGCTTCTTCTGGGTTTTTAGGTTGCGAATGATTTCCTACGTCCTCAGCTTGCTGGCCCTATCCTACTTCCAACATATCAATGTCCATGCCCACTGGTGCTGTCTACTAGGTTTCCCCCACTACGGGTGTGGGGATTCTTGGTTCCATGTTGGGCGATGGGATTTTGTCGAAGTTGAAAAATTATGGGGGCTGAGGTGGTTGTGGCTTGCTTCCCCGTGACTGTTGAGGTTGTTTGATGTTTCTTTGATGTCGTTAGGAGGTCTGGCTCGAAGCTCCTAGATTGGGTGGTGCCATGGTGGTAAGGGTATTCTTCACCGAGCTTAGTTGGCTCTGTAACTTCTGCAAACATGCTCTCTTCTCTGTACACTCTATCACTCTATGATTTTCTCAATTTCACAATAACCCTTCCAATCTTGGCATGCTTACCTTATATATAACTTGGGTGAAACTTCTCAGAGACGTTACCCAACTTGCGTTTTGAATGCACTCACACTTCCCGCATACTTTCCATTGAATTCCCTTTCCATTGCTAGTTGGCGTGATTAATGTGGCATCCTGTTACTCGTTCTTGTCATTCAATTTTGATAGCCGCCATCCACTGTTGCTTATTTTCCATACCCACCATTTTCGTTGTTTCCGCCTTTTAGTGACCGTTGGTCCTTTCTCTGTCGTGCTGTCATTTTTGAGTGTGTGTGCTCATTCTCTTTTCTGCGCACTACGCCTTTGTTTCTATATTTTGAATTCCGACATGGTAGCCCCCTCTTTTTTTTTTCTAATTGCTAGGAGTTCGACTGTCCCTATACAGCTTCAGTCGACTCCCATTGATCATCCCTCTGAGCTGTGTTCCTCCTAAATCTTTCAATTGTACATATCCCCCATCTGTGACGATCTTTACTTCGTATGGTCCTAACCAATGCATTCTGAGTTTTCCTGGGTGATGAAGAGATTTATTGTCAAACACCAAGACTAAGTCTCCTTCCTTGAAATTTTTCCTTTCGATATGTCTGTCATGTCAATATTTGTCCCTTTCTTTCTATACTTCTTGGTGTAACCCTTCTAGAATAATATCTTCCTCCATGAACATTAGCTGATTTATCCTTTCCTATACTGCACCTCACTCTGTCATGTTGGTAATTGCTGCTACGCGTAAACTAGGTACCAAAAACTCTAATGGCACCACTGTTTCTTGTCCATACACCGATATGAACAGTGTATGTCCTGTCAATTTTTTGCATGTGGTCCTATATGCCTGTAATAATTATAGTATCTTCAAGTCCCAATCGTTCCTATTAACGTTGCAGATATTTTTCAATGCATTCTCGAGGATTTTGTTAAAGGCTTCCACTGTTCCATTTCCTTGATGATAATATGGTGTACTCTTTTGATGATAAACTTGAAAGTCCTCAGTCATAGCCTTAATAGTGTTTTTAATGAAGTGAGTGCCTTGGTCACTCATCAAAATCCTTTTGCAGCCAAATCTAGTGATTACTTGCTCAAACAAGAAGCGTGTTGCTATCTCTGCACTACAATCTTTTACTAGTGTTGCTTCTGCCCACCTTGTTAAGTATTATGTCATAGTGATAATGTACCTCGCTCCTAAGCTTTTTGTTGGTGGATTAATTGGTCCCACAAAATCTATTGCCCATTTTTTGAATACCTACAAGGTTACTTGTGTTCTTAGGGGCATCTCATCCCTTATATTCGGTTTACCAACCTTCTGACATGCATTGAATTTATGACAGTAGTCCTTCGAGTCTCTCTGAACGGTTGGCCACCATAGTCCTGCACGCAATACCTTCTGCGTGGTAGCTTTGCCTATATAATGTCCTCCTACTATTCGCTCATGGGCTTCTGCTAAAATCCTTGATCTTTCATGTTCTAGCACACATATTCTGAAGATGTTATCTGCACCCATTTTGTATAAGTGCACTGCAATCAATTGGTAGTCTACAGCCATGACGGCCATATTTTTCTTCTGCGCAATGTTAAATTCCTGTGGCACAATCCCTGTACTCAAGTACTAGATGATGTCTATGAAGTATTCATCGGCTATCTGGATTGAAAATAGCTGCCTGTCAGGAAAGTTGTCCTCTAGATTCGTAGGTTCCTCCCCATTAGTGATCCGCGACATGTGATCAAGTCCGACGTTCAAATTCCCTTGTTTGACTATCACTTCAAAGTCAAATTTTTGGAACAACAATAACCATCTACAAATTCTCCCCCAAAACATTGGCTTGTTAACGAGGTATTTGAGCGTTGAATAGTCTGTGAACATCTTGAAATGTTTCCCTAATAAATAATGGATGAACTTCTGAAGTGCATAGACCATAGCTAAGCCTTCTCTCTTTGTGGTATTGTAATTTTTCTCTGATTATGAAAGTTTTCTGCTAGCAAATGCTATAGGATGGTCCAATTCTCCTGCTCCTGGCTGTGTCAGTATATCTCCAAGTGCTATGGATGCTGAATCTACATGTACATGGAATGTATTTTCCCAATCTGGGAATACTAGTATTGGTGCAGTTGTCATCTTCTTTTTTAGGGTGTCCAATCCACGCTGACAGTCCTGATTCCACTGAAACTTGTTGTCTTTTATTAACAATTTTTCCATTGGGGCAATGATCTGCGCATACTCCTTTATAAAATTTATGTAGTATCCTATGTGTCCCAATGTCGTTCTCAATTGGCAGACTGTTTTTGGTGGTGGTAGATTAACAATTACGACAATCTTGGTAGGATATACTAGCAAGCCTTGCTTGCATACTATATGGCCCAATAGTATCCCAAAAGGTGTTCCGACGATGCACTTCTTGATATTTAACGATTATTGACATTGCCTGCATCTTTCTAACAGCATCCTCAACACTCCTACATGGTCTTTCAACAGACTATAGACTGTCTAATCGTCCATATATACCTCTAGAAATTGGTGGATGAATTCCTTGAATGCAACTATGACTACTATGGAAAATACTACTGGTGCATTCTTCAGTCCAAACGACATGACTGTATACTGGTAGGATCCCCATTCTGTAGAAAAAGTGGTCTTGTATTTGTATTTTGGTGCTATATTGATCTGATGGTATCATGTGAATTCGTCAATGAATGAATAAGATTCACATCCTCCTACATTTTTCAACACCTCATCTGTGAAAGGAGTAGGGAATGGGTCATGTAGGTATGCATCATCTAACTTCCTCAATTCGAAACATATCCTAATTCCCCCTTGTTTCTTCTTCTGAACTACCATCAGGCTTACCCATTTCGATTCCTCTACAGGTTCTATGATTCTAGCCTCCAACATCCTATCGATGTCAGCTTTGAATTTTTTCTTATATATTGAGTTTACTCTATATGGTTGCTGTCTAATTGGTCTTTCCTCAGCTCTTACTGATATCTTCATTTCGCCTAGCTCTCCTGCTATGTATTTCATTTCTGTGAACATTGCTGGAAACATGTCACTGTATTCACATAGTAACTCTACTATAATTTCCACTGTTTTCTCATCCCAATAGTCTCCAATGCTGGCCATTTTGGGATTCTCAACTGTCCCAATGTTGACTTTCTTCACCCTGATCGACACAATGATTAATTATGATTCCAGAGGTGGACCTTCCACTTCTCTTTTGCCTTCAACTTCCTCAATCTGAATATCACGTGGGTCATCTTCAACCTATGCTTTTTCCTACACGTGGTAGCATGACAATAGTTATTTTACTGTTTGTCTATTTTGTTGTTGTTCTTTTGTCATGAGTTCAACTTTCAGTTCTTTAATGAATATCACCCCTCTGATTTGTTTAAGTGTTGCGCCTATGTCGGGGTTCTCATGCTCAAATGAGAAAGTGATTGTAAAGTTCTACTGTAATAATGTCCAACACATAGTTCCTTTGCGCAGTTCCTGGTATGTATACCAGTTCCCTGGGATGCCTTCTAATGTGTGAAATAACTGATGGGGCTAGTTCTCTGGTGGTGTCATTTTCCATAGCGGTTTTCACTTCTCCAAGTATTCTGTTGGTGGCCGTTGTCCATCATATTTATGCAGCTGGTTTCTTCCTTGTTCTACGCCAAACCTAATGTGCAGTAACCGCTTACATTGGTACCAGTCTTTAACTGTTTCTTTGTGTGCACCCCACCATATTGCATGTGTTTCCTTGAGTGCTATATCTAGGGCTAAGAGCCTTTGATTTTCTACCACTTCATATTCATATTGTGTTCATAATACTTCTAAGTCAGTCACCCCATGGAAGCTAGGAGGTTCCCTTATCTCCATACCTACCCATCTCATTGCGTGGTCTATTCTTGTGCATCTTCTAGTGGAGACTTCATGTAGCCTCTGCTACCAATTTTCTAAGCCCGTATCTGATTTTGATGCACATGAGGTGATGCTTCACCAACTGAGTACCCCATCTTCAGTTGGGTTCACATAATATTCCTCTTGCGTGGTTCTTCTATACAACTGGTTAATTTCCTCCAGGTCTAAGCAAGTAGGTTCTACAAACCTTTCCCCTTCTGATGGGTCCAATGGTGCAATGAATCTGTATTCTCTTGACTCGAAGGTCATCTTCCATGTCTTTAAGTTGATTATGGCCTAGTTATCAAACTCCCAATCCAATCCAAGCAATGCTGGATAAGGTCTTGTGACATCCACTATCTCGATTACTTCGAAGTCGGCTTTGGTCTGCACTCCATCCAGATCTACTATCACTCCTTTTAGTCTTGCAATTGGTACAACTCTGTGTTTATTTGCTAGTTTCAACTGAACATGTGAATATCCTAATGTGGGTTATCCCATACATTGCCATGTCTTTTTAGGTAATACATTTACCTCGGATCCTAAATCTAGTATAATATCTCCCATGTATTGAAATCTCCAATGTTGGCATTCAGTCTGAATTCCCTGTTTGTTCTTCTTCTTGTATGTATATAATTAACTATTTTCTATTCTAGCTTTCCTTTATCCCCTTCTCCTTCCATTTTTCCTTCTCCTGTCATTGCTTCCCCGATTGCCCCATGCACGCAGGGAAGTTTAGCTATCTGACTCTATTGTCATCACAACTTTGTTAAATAGTAATATCGTAATGGAAGTATATAACAATCTAATATACCTACTTCGAGGTCCCTTCAAGAAATCTTTTTCAGCTGCGTTGTACGACTTCGCTGTATCTACTGCAAATTCTGTGATAAATCTTGCAATAATGTTGTTTAACCAGAATTCTACTACACGCATAAACTTATTATCAACTTGTTGTAACTATGTGATCTCTTTAGAATTCCACTCTAGCTGTCTGATCCGATTTGTAGGATGGTTGTCTTTCAATATTTTTATCCACTCCTACAATATATGCGAGAGATCACAAAAAAATACTTCGTGCAAGTCATTGAATACATACTTGTCCAGAAATTTGTGCAGTGTTACTATCAAATTTCTGCTATCTTTCTGTGCAAACTCTAAGTCCTTTGTCTTCAACCATCTCTCTATCTCGGCCTTTGTTGGATTCCATGGTCTCAACATTCCTGACTAGATTCTCATTCTTTCAACGACTTGTTGTCCGATTCAACATTCTTTTGACGTGTATTCCCCCAATCTCACATACTCAGTCCCATTTTCTTCCACACAACCGAAAACAAAACCATTTGTTGGTTGTATCTGCTTTATTATTGGTCTAGGGGATTTCTTTATGGCGTATTCTGATTCTAATTTACTATCACAGATTGACCCTGGTTAAGATTTAATAAGCTTCCCAACAAAATACCTTTAAAACTATTGATCCCTCTGGTGAACCAAAAGGCAATGCAATACACATAGTGTACTGCACAGTCTCACCCGAGATAGCTCTATGGGTGGCTGCAATACTCAGGTGTTTGCTACCTGAGACCGAGTGAGATCTGTGGTTGTGCGCTGTAATATTTTATTCATCTATTCTAACATCTAGTTATAACATTCATCTTATGCATGCATGTGGAATACTAGATATACTTAGTACTTCATTCATCTAACATTCATCAATTAATCAGACATAAAGACACATTCATTTATTCACATCATAGAGTGTTACCGTGGTTCAGCCCCTCCTGGGGTACGCCCACAAAGATATGGATCTCAAGATTTTATTATAATTCAGAAATATCTCACACCGCACGTGGTTGCCATCTTAGTTATCCCATTTTTCCACATGCTGCTCGATTGCTACGAGGTTGACTAGACCGCACCAGGCTCCTCGACCCCTGTGAGGCTGACTAGATCGCACCAGGCTCCTCGAGCTACGATCTAACCCTCGGGATCGAGTCACTCATTCCTTCCCTAGATCACCAGCTTAATGACTCATACAGTTCTTACGAATCTCTGTGTGTGTGTGTGTGTGTGTGTGTGTGTGTGTCTCTCTCTCTCTCTCTCTCTCCCTCTCCCGATCTCCCTATCCTCCCTCTTACTACTCTAAGTACTACTTATTTATATCATTGTCTCACCAGCCATACAATGCATTACAAAAACCCTAACCCTAGCATCATTATGTCTTCCTTGCATATGAGTTTCTCCTTCTTCTCTTACACGTGCTGCTTTTCCTTTCAACTGTCTTTTCCTTCTTGCATGATTCTCCTCCAAAAATAGCCTTTCTCCCTGACTAGATCTGCATCCAACAATGTCCCTAAGAAAAAATGTAAACACAATTAAGATCTTTAGTGATTCCAATAAGGTGATAAATTAGATGAGAGGTACTATCCAACTTTCCAATATCACCCACAAGCTTATTAGTGATTGACTAAAGGAGACACAAATTTCATTGAAAACATATCTTTCAAACATATATTCAAGAGTTGAATGGGGAAGGAAACGCATTATCAAGGGGTTAACGGGTTCCTATAGATACACTGTTATAGGAGGATATTGGAGAAGGATACTTTGTTATATTCCTTTCTTTGTTTTAATCTTGGATGAAGAGAATCTAGAGCAAGATAAACTCTATTTTCTATCTTCCTTTAGCCTATTTTTTATGTTGTCTTTTTAAATTTTTTTGAGGATAGGACTATGGAGTCTAGCTTCGTTTGTCTTTTAACAGCACAACAAAGAAAATGTCTATCATTAAATAGACAGAAAGTCCATAAAACTAGTAGGTGCAATATACACATAATTAATAAAATTAAGTTTTTGTATATATATATAGAGAACTTTGTATTAGAAAAAGTTTTAGTTTGAATGATTTGCATGAGGAAGATCAATCATAGACCTAGTTCAAAACTATGAAGTTTATAATTCAAAACTAAAACTATGAAGTCTAGGATCCAAAAAAAACTATAACTACCTAACAAAATTTTGAACTATCTAGCATGATAGGTATACTTCAAAACATACTATCCCAAAATTAAAAAGACTATATAATGTATATCAAACAAAGAGAAAAAATACTATGTTGGGCCATGAAGGCCATCCTCTATCACTTGGAACTCATCCTCGCACTTTTCCATCCACATATAGTTATGAAGGTAAATACTTTTGCAAGTACGTCCAATTACATGTCCCGTTTGATTCCCGAAATGCCATGCTGGGATGATTCAATCATCAAATCAATAGTTTGGGGAGGAGAGGTTTGAGTTACAACCAAAGGGAGATTTAAATACTGACAATATGATCATCTAAAGAGACTATCGATCCCAACTTCACATCCAAATCTAGATACCTATTCTTCTGAGTCTTCATGAATGCGCTAAACTCCTTCTCCATTTCCCAACACTCACTCAAATCCAAATCTAGATACCTATTCTTTTAAAAGTGAAGCTTTTAACAGTCAACTGTCCGAAGCTTGAATGTCTTAGGTTCTTTCCTGGAGATTATTTCTATATAAAGGATTTGAGAGTGAATGGGTTGTTGTTTCAGGAGATTTCTTTCGCAGTTACCCATATTGAAGTGCAAAGTGTACGTAACATGACTGACTTGTCGTTGGATTGGAGCATCTGCAGAGATTACAATTTATCGAAGGAGAGAATTCTTGAAATCATTGGGACATTCAAGTTCTTGAAGAAGCTTTCCGCCGGATATTGGTATCAGAGAACTGTTTGGCCTTTGATCGGCTACTGAAAGGAGCAATTAGCAGGATATCCCATAATCCATTCCAGAGTGTCTAAACTCTCAAGTGGCCAATCTGATGAGAGTGAAGTGGAGCAGTCCTGTTTTTGAAACCATGGAAATTGGAATACAGCACGGGAGGGATGTTGGGATGGAAATCAGTTTTTAAGCCTACGTTATTCATGGCAAGAAGAGTACGTGTTAGTTCAAAATAGCTGTTTTTGGCAAATCGTTTTTAGCTTTTCAGGTTTTATGGGAACAACATGGCAGAGCCCAACACATTATTTTTGTTTGAAAAATGAAAAGTTGTATCTTAAACATTACAAGTATTATAATTAGTTTATTGTTTTTGTTATTTCAAATTTTAATTGAGCAGAGGATCTAATCAATCTACAACAATATGTGTCAGGCCGCCTGAAACTGAGTTTTCTGCTACTTTTGGTTTATAATGGTCTATATTAAACATTTTATGTTTTTAATTAGGAAAATCAATTTTTAATAAAATTTTAATTTTACATTGTTTAAATAGTATTTTTAAAATGTATAAATAAATTCAGCATTTAAAAGAATCTTTCTGACATTTCCAATATATAAACTCAACCATTGAACTCTACAATTCTATCCCTTTTTCTAAATTTTTATAAATTTTTGAACAAAAACGTGAAAAAAAATAACAAAAAAAATAAAAACATAAAAAAATAAAAGATAAATTGCTTTTTTTCTTAGTTAATAAAGATTTACAGGAAACACGCCTTAAAAGATAAATTGACTTTTTTCCATGGAAACCTGCTTTACAGGAAGATTTACAAGAAACCTGCCTTAGATAAATTGACTTTTTTCCATGGAAACCTGCTTTACAGGAAGATTTACAGGAAACCTGCCTTAAAAGATAAATTTTCTTTTTTCCATGGAAACCTGCTTCACAGGAAGATTTAAAGGCATATACTACACACCTCACACTTTGTTAAATATTTGTTGACGACATTAGATTTTCAATTGTTTTTATAATGATACAGAAACCTACTATGCCAGTGATTAACATGAATTCTGTGCATACCTTGCAACCACAATCACAAGCTTCATCATTCCACGTGCTATCCATGCACCACAAATGCACCACAAATTTTGACGAATGTTCAGTGACCAATATTTATTTAAGGGTAAGTTCTTTCCAACAAATTCTAAAATTCAACTTCAACCACCACAGGTCTTAACCAGTAACCTCTTAATGGTTACACGCATTTATTGCACCACTCTCTAATGAGTTTCCTAGACATTGATATGGTCCTCAACTTTGTCATAGCAGGTAGAGTTAGCTTGGTTATTTGGGCTTCTTGCTTGTCATCCTTGTATTGAATGTGAGATTGGACTAAAAAAAAATGGAGCCTTTCACCGCAAAATATCTACAAGAATGTATGTATTTACACGGAACATTGAGCGAGACTCTCATATTGAATTAGCATACAGAAATTAAAATTGTGTTTTTAACATGAAAATAAATGTTTAAAATTATAATATGCCACACAAATCAAGTACAACAAGGAAATATATTGAGATATTCATATTTATAGTCAATACTTTTGAGCATCGTGCACCTCCATCTGAAACTTAAGAAGTTGCACAAAAGCCTGGAGTTTTTACTCCAAGGTCTATAGAAATAGGACATGGTTCCGGACCTACTCAGCGCCTTGAAGTAATCAAATTTTCTTTTGGCATTTTCTATTTTCCTTCCTGAGTTGTTCAACTCAAAGGTAAACCTGGTTGTTCGATTGCTTTGCTGGAAAATGTGTATTCATTGATTCCACTTCTCCTTATAATTATAATGCTTTCTTCTCTTTTTGGGAGGCCAGATTTAGGTTTCTAAACTCTAAAAACCCTAATTACCCCCCTGGTTGTGGGGATTTTTTTATTTTTTAATATCTGTAATTTTTTTAATTTTCATTTTTCCATTATTGTGACATCAGTTAAATACATTTAAATCTATCTATTACAAGGAAAATGCACAATAACGAGAACCAGCCATAACCACACCATGGTTTACATGCAGTTAATATAGATATCCTATTGCACCAATAAGTCAAGTCAAGTGGTTCACCTGATCATCCGACACCAGTTTAATTGAGCTTTAGATCAGCACAAGTTTAACCGAGCTTTAGACTGAGAGTAGCGTTTTAAGGGTTGATTGCCTCATAATCTTCATTGGCAGATGAATTAGGCAAGAATTTGTGGTGTCTTTGTTAAGGATTCTCATCACTAATATTCACTAATACTACAAGGATAAATGGAAGAATTAATCATAAAAATTGGTAGCCCCTACTACATTTATCATATTGAACACACCTCTACAACATCTACTTATCATACTGAACACACCTCTGCAACATCTACTGTGAAAGGGTACAAAGATATCTAGGAAGACACATATTGCTGCATCCATAAGCCATGGCATATCTTAATTTAGTTTCTTCCATTCCAAAATCGTTACAAGAGTACTCGACATTTTCTGAGCCTTCATACCTTTTTATAAGGAAATGTCTATTAACCTAATAGCAAAGAAGATCAAAGATTTAGAATACAAAGTCATTGGAACTATGTTAGATTTAAGCCAAAACATTAAAGCACTTACCAATTATAATTTACAGCGTGCATCATTGGCTTCTATATTTCATTCAATAGAATTAAACAATAAACTGTGACAATTATGGAAAACAATTAAAAATGTTTAAATCATCATTTAAAATATACACGACACTGTAGAGTTCAACTCATTTATTTTTAGAAAGTGCAAACTAATTTCATTGAATAAAATTAAACAGTTTATACAAATTTCAACTCATTTATTTTTATTTATCTTTAAAAAGCGCAGACTCAGCAAACTAATTTCATTGAATAGAATTAAACAGTTAAACTGTGACAATTATGGAAAACAATTAAAAATGTTTAGATCATCATTTAAAATATACAGGACAGGACAATGCAGAGTTCAACTCATTTATATTTAGAAAGTGCAAACTAATCATTTAGTGGAATATTGAAGCAGTCAATGCTAAATTTTTTGAGAATTGCCTCCTTGTTTGGTTCTAAG
>SNQJ01S0046619.1:66566-88615 GCA_010110895.2 Picea sitchensis | reverse complement strand
AATCCAGTGGAAACATTGCAATCCTGCCAATCTTGAAATCCTGAAAACCATTAAGTTTGTTGAATTTTGAATGGGACCTAAAATTCTATTTTCTCCATATGAAGTCCAATGAGGTTGGAACCACTCTCAAACATCCTGAAACAATTAATGGTAATGTTAAAAATTTAAGTAAAAGTGACATTCTCCTTTATCTTTCATTAACTATTAGGGCGGGTAAAATGGAGGAGGTGGGGACCTCTTTAAATAGAATTAGTAAGGCAAAATAACCCTTGGTTGCACACTGAAACATCTCACAGCTGCAACTTGCATGAGAAAACATGAGCCAGAGTCCTTTTCTGAGCAGGACACGTGTCCTATTTTCAAGACACGCGTGTCCTGTGAACATGACACGTTCTAAATGAGTATCCGACACGTGTCCTACCGTTTGGTTTCTGACACGTAGGATTCGTGACACGAGGGGGGGTTTGGACGTGTCAGGTGACTTAGGTTCTAAGACTAGGTAAAAATATTGCTTGATTTGGTTTGGTAGTATATCTAGGAAATAAAACTTTTTTCCAAGTAAAAATTTGTTCAAAATTATATTAATGATATAATTTTTTTTACATACTGTCATACATAGATACCATGACTACATCCAACCACATAAAGCATAAAAGTCTTTATCAAGACATCCAAATATTTCATTCAATTACAATGCCAAAGAGTTTCCCAAAAGATAACACTACTTTTTTCAAAGAAAAAACTTATCCAACCTGGGTATTACTGTCCGCTCCACCCTTGATATTACATAGACTTAAAATCGACCCACAAAAAATAAAAACCTTTAAAAGGTAAGGAAGTTCAGAAAATATCCAAATGTTTTGGTCTCCCAGCCCCTAGTAAGTTATTCTTCCTTCCAAAGCTAGCAATGCTTCTTTAGAGAGCTTGTCCGCCTCAAAGTTAAACTCCCTATAGATTTGGTGGAAACTAAGGGTCTGAAATTTTTTGTATAATACTTTGATGCGCTTTTTCCATCCTTCAATAGCACAAATATCCAATTTACCCCTGTCATTTATCCATTCTATTATCACTTTGGAGTCTCCAAATGCTTGCAGCCTATGAATATCAAGATAGTTTGCTAGAGTAAGGGAAGCCAAGATTCCCAATAATTCTGCCTTGGAATTTGTTCCTCCACTACAATTAAAAAACCAACTGTAAACAAGTTTATCAGTAGTCTTTATTATCTCTGGCTGACCGATCACTTCTTCCAGCCCCGTCGAAAAAAAGCAATGGAAACCCCCTTTTCATATTGAAACTTAATCATAAAGTAGGATCGTATTGATCAACACAATAATTTCAATTATAAAATTGAAATGCCCATAAAGAATTAAAAAAAATAAAATCGTATTGAGCACAGGTGGCAATCTTTGAAATCACCCTATACAAACTAACTTTCAGAACCACTTGGGTCAAACAAAAGGAAACAAAGAAAAAAAACTATAGATAGAAATAAATAAACTAACATAAATAGACTCAGGAATTAACCACTCTTTGGAAATCAAGATGTTAGAAACAAACAAATTAGGACCTTGGGTATCCGAAAACCACTTGGGTCAAACAAAAGGAAACAAAGAAAAAAAACTATAGATAGAAATAAATAAACTAACAGAAATAGACTCACAAATTAATCACTTTTTGGAAATCAAGATGTTAGAAACAAACAAATTAGGACCTTGGGTATCTGAAATGAAACTCTGAAACTCTGAAATGAAGTTACACTCAAGACATATTACAGGCCTCAAAACTACAAAGTAGAAGCTAAGTTCCATCTTTAATGGCACAAAAGCTAAAGACTCACTACTTATTCACATCCAAAACAGTGACCACCACACTCTCACTACATATACAAGGGATTCCTTCAGGTCATACATGATATTTAAAAACTCGGTACAAGATAAATAAGTCACGCAACAAAGCAATGATCAATTTATTATAATCCTATTAAAAATTCATTAAAATGATACAATAATTCAAAATGATTTATGGTCTAGGATCCGGCTCCAAAATCCTAAGAAAAAGGAATTGGCCATAATTAAAAATGATACAATAACCCAAAATGATTTATGGTCTGGGATTCGGCTCCAAAATCCTAAGGAAAAGGAATTGGCCATAATGTAGAACAACACAAAATCCACTTCATCATTCAATCTTGAAACCTCCCATACTCCAATGCAGATTCTCGACCTTACAATACATGGTTCATAAACTTCAAAAACTACTGATAGTTAAAGGAAAAAACGCTGAACGTAACAAAATTTCCTTGAGAAAAGCTAGTCCAATTAAACACAAAACTAATTCTACTCAATTCAATTCGAACTGAAAACAAAAATGAAATTACTTTCTTTCATATGTTGCATTAGCTATGAGCTCAAAAATGAACATTATTAGATTTAGACCCTTCTCACATAAAAATGTAGTAAGCATTATATAGATACATACAATGAATCTAATCTTAGCAGTTATTCAATTTTCATGGAAAGTTCCTTCCAATTTCTGAAACAATTCAGAGAGATAACCATAAAAATACCTCCACATTCCTCATTGCACTCGTTAAAACATTTATTGTCAATAACATAGTTAGTTCTAATATACAAATCTAGACGATGTAAGGAAATGGAGACCTGGTACATTTCACTCCAGATCATTTCATTGAATACATAGGAGAGAACGAAGACCAAATTCATAGGAATGAAAATACCAAGCAAGATACTGAGATAAATTGAAAATTCATATCAATTAACAAAAACTCTAGTGCACCAATCAGAAAAATAAACATTGAATTCTTTGCAAAATAAAATATATTGTAGCCCAATACACTATGCAAACAAATCAATTAACGTGTGGTTATAAAATCCTGGAATTATAAATAATTGAACAACGTGAACGAATATGTCCTGAGGATTTTGGAGCCGAATCCCAGACCANCGTGAACGAATATGTCCTGAGGAGGATGACAACGATACTTTCACCTTTCAAGTGTTGGAAGGATTGCATGCAGAATATGCCATTTGTAGAAAGGTGTCAGGACTTGGGAGAGAGCCCCTCAAAAAGTACAGACTTCACGGAACCCGTCTGTCTTCTGTCTTTATTGCTTACAGATGCACTCACGAGTTATTCCAGGTGGCAAGTGCTACCCTTCCCATATCTCCTAGCATGGTTTCTTTGTAGCAATAGGTCCTGGCGGGGATGCACTGCTCTGTAGCTGCTTTTCGATACCAAGCATGCTCCTTTCGGCAATAATGATGAGTTGCAACGAGGCCGAGAATGTGTGTGGGTGTTGCAATGAGGTCGAGAAGGTCTTTTGATGGAATATGCTACTCACTCAGATGTTGACAAAGGAAAAATACTTATACGAATAGATGTGCATGCATAACGCATAACCAACCAGATCTCTCCTTGCAATCGTTATAAGGGAGTAGCAGGTGACAAGTTAACGAATTCTTTGATTGTTTCCCCCATTGGAGCTCCCCATTTAGAGATGGAAACAAAAGCTAGTCAATAGAGAAATCTAATCATGTTTCATCTAACATAAATGTAGTATATTAGTTTAGTTAATAACATGAAAAGTCATTCTGAGGCCTTTCATTTAGTTATCTCCTATTGTTTTTCACCACTCGCCTAAGGGAAGGACAATCTAGATAGATTTTTTTTGTTAAAACTCTAATCATAAGTTAGTTAAGTTAACCTAACAGTTGTACATGATTATCTGAAGCATTGATGAATACAGAGTATGCCTTTTCTGCCAGTGTTTATTTATATCTGTTCATCATAGTTTCTTGATTGCTTCAATTCTTTATATTATGTTTCCGTTGTTTTCTTCATTAGGAATCTAACAATGGTATCAGAACATGTAGATGATCTTACAAGCCTGCTGGTTTATTAGACCATGATATTGATCTTATGAACCTATGTGAACCTATGTGAGTTTCTATTTTAATCTACCTGTACCTGAGTTTCGATTTTAATCTGCCTATGCTGGAGTTGAGTTTCAATTTTGATCTGCCTGAGTTTAGATTCGTCATTTCCTGGATGGTAACCCCGAAAGTCCTCTTGCACAAAATCTCTTTCATATGAGGGCAAATAGACCCACCTGGGTGGATTTTCGGTAAGAAAAAAAAATTAACCAGAGGCTCCCAGACTGAATGCGGCCAATTATTTCTGTTATTGTATTCGTCTCTTACTTTGTTTATTACCTCCAACAAAGGTTCAACAAATGCAAAATACTTGATTATTGCCAAAGAGACTTCACCCTCTCCATCGACGTCCTGGGATTTGAACATGGAAAATGTGATTGCGTCAATCCAAAGGCCTCCATACTTGAAGACCAGTGTAAAATGAGGTTCCAAATCAATTTGGGAGCCGATATTTCGAAAAAAAAAAAGGTTGGCAATTAGTGCCTGAGGATGAAAGAATCTTTGAGAAGCCCGCAACTGCCATGGTTATGCAAGAAGAATCACGAGTTGTTGTTGGAAGAGGAATAAAAAAAGTACAGAGGCGCTTCCATCGTTCGCCTGTCTGACCCACGCAAAGTAAAAAAAATTACGGCAATGTAAAAAAAAATGGGCAACAAAATAAAGAAAACCCAAAGAATTGTATCTGCGTGAAGGAAACGAATCGTTTGCTGGTTCTGGTTTGTGGAACCAGATCAAGAAGAGGCTGCGCGAATTGCAGAGGTCACGAAGATCAAAATGCCTAAATCAGATACTCTTTTTGCTAGAGATTGAACGCTAGTGGAGGTGGAGGCTGTATGGTAAAGGTACCATTTTAATTATTTTCGAAATATTTGAATTAAACCGTTAAAATCTCTATTTTATGAGCTCATCAGAGGCATGGGGATATCGAAGTCAGATTTCCACTGGAGACTTCTGAGTAAATTTGAAATCTTGTTCTTGAAAACAGTCCGAGTGTTTAGTTCTTCGATTGGAAATAGAATGATAACAGTCTTTCTACCATTAATTTGACTGTATATTTGAGCACTGAAATATGTGTTTTATGAAGTTGGTTTGAGCTTCTAGCATGTAGGATAGATTACGATCTAGAGATATTTGCAATGTTGAAATCAAATCAACTTGCAACAAATTCGACCTGTGATTCATGGAGAAGCGACACCTCGATTTATTTTTCGACCTAGATTGGTCCAATCCGTGAAGTGGGTGAAGTATTCCACTATCCATTCCTTTACTAAGCCTCCTCTCAACCTGCATAGAATGTGGCTTTAATCTCTTGTATATTGAAGTAAAAGGGTTGCATTTTTTAATATTTTTTTAAACCTACTTTTATCACTGATCATAAGAATACCTTCTTTATATATGTAAAAAAATGTGATATAATATTTTGTAAGGAATTATATGGGAGATATAAGATTGAAATTTATATGGAGGAGTTTTCTCCATTATTATAGTTTAATGTATTTGAAGTTATAAGGGTGTTAAAGAGTGTTTGTAAAGGTGTTATAAGGAGTTTTTAGAAGTTATAAGGCATCCTTGACCTACCCAAAATTGAATAAGGGGGTCTTTCTTAGGATCTTTGTGTGTGTCTAAATCATTGGCATTTATCCAATGGATGATCGCTCTGCATGCACAAAAGGAAACAAAATTGAATTTTGTGGTATTGACAAACATCTCTCTTTCATATTCTTCATAATGGAAAGAATTGACGAAATATTTACATTATTGCACACATTAATTAACTCAACTACGGAATCTACAATTGCAATAAACAAGTGCACCCTCAGTACAGTGATTACTTGTTTACATGTAACTCACAAGAAGATTGATATGTTCAAACTTCAAAACAAATTGTTGTCTGATGAGTTAAGTTTGCTTCGACACCACCAATGTGATTTTAGCAAACACAATGACATCAAGGATGAGAATGAAGACGCTCAGTTGACTAGTAATGAAAGTCATAAATATGAAGATCAGTTAGATGAAGTCCCTATGTCAGAAAAAGTTGCAGATAAATGTATTGTTCGACTATGGAAAGAATTACGATTTACATGAAATCAATATGGACTAGGATATGAAAATGATGCTAACAACCTCTTTCATATTCCTAATTATTGTGAACTTGTTTGCTTTGTGAGTGGAGATTTTTTGAATGATGATAAGACGACAAAGCTTGGGGATATTGGTAAGGAACAGGTACAGGATATTGCTGATGAAGATGTTGTTATAGATATTCCAGATCATGATAATAAGTCATATAAAGAATCCATATAGTGCAAACAATGTCACCGGTTTGGCCATGATAAGTCAAATTGTTTTGATCTTCACCCATGCAGATTTTGTGGGAAGACAAATCACCCCTTAGTAAGGTGTCAAAAGCGCAAGCAAAAACATATTCATTTTGAATGGTTAGGGAATTGACATTGGCATTTGGAAGCCAATTTGTTGCAGCAGTCTTATCATCGGATTTATACACAAGTACAATCATAGTTGATTGGAGATATTTATACAGTTGATGGACATGAATGTTTTTCAAGATTTGATGATTTAGGGTATGATTGGGGCCCAGTTGATGTAGTCTTCTGAGTTGAAGATCCAGTCTTCAGACTCTGCCGGAAGACAGTTTGATGTGTTGGATCTCTTCTTGGCCATACTAGTGAATGAAAGTTAAGGGAATTGGAAGCACTTGTCTCTGACAGAGGGGAAATCTAGTTGATTCAGGTTCCAAGTTTGATTTTGAGTCAGGTTCCAAGTTTTATTTAGAGCCTGTGAACAAATGATATTGTTTTTGATATTTTGTGGTCAGCTTAAAACCACCAATTGAGTAGAAGACATGAATTTCTGCTTGTTATATTTTCAGATTTTTGAGCCTTGATCTCTTGTTAGTTTATGGTCAACTTAACACCATGCCATTCAGTAGAAGACATCAGCTTCTGCTAGACATTCTAATCATAAGTTAGTTAATTTACGTAACTGTTGTATAGTTACATGACAGTTATGGTCTTCTTGTATTATATATGTACATCCATGTACATGATTATCTAAAGCATTGATAAACACATAGTATGCATTCCAGTGTTTATTTATATCTCTTCATCATGGTTTCTTGATTTCTTTAGTTCTTTATATTATGAAAATATTAACGAGAGACAGATTTGATGCAACACACTATACTATTGATGTGTATTCTATTAATATGAACATGTATAGTTACACAATATGGTTGCAAGATGTTATAGAGTTACCAACTCTTGTAATGGTAAACTAACTAACTAATTAGTTAAGGATGTAATTAGGTATTTTCCTTAACACTCCCCTTAATTACATCCAGGAAAACCTATCACTATCACCAGCTACCAATGAATTCCAATGTAATAGACTTCACACTCTGCCTTAAATGGAGTGTCTACTGGGGTGTTGGGTACAACCGAACATGCATCCCTCAAATTACAACAATTAATTTCTTATGTATTTGCTAATGAATGAAAAAACAAAAAATTTAGTTATATTTTGTTGCATGTATCTACCCATCTTTCTTCTTTGTGACTTTCTTCATACAATTTTTATTGCTCAACAATGCAGAAACGTTGTCCATAAAAATGGCTCAGTGTCAACGATTATTTCTCTTCAACAATAGAAGAGACAATACTCTTGTCTTGTTTCTTCTTCTCCCTAGAAGCCTCGATCTTCGCTCCATGACGACTCTTCTTCACTGAAATCTACTTCTTCGATTCACTGATATTGACTCGGCTCTATCTGTTTCTTCGGTTCACTTGTTAGAGTAGCTAATTCTAACAAAATAACAACACCTTCATATTCACCTTCATATTGAGGTCACAAATCTCAATACAAAAATAAATTCCGAACCATTAACAATACTTCCAAATAATTTTTCATTATTAATAAGAAAACAAAATCTCATCATCTCACAATTACAAAGGTTTGTGAACCAATTTCATCCAACACTTTTTTTTTTCATCTTTCTGGCAATCTTTCTTTCCCATTGAAACTGGTGTGACCAAATATTCTTTTTAATATAAATATTTTTCCAGGGCTTATCAAAATATATCTTTCAAAAATCAATATTTGTTTTTATTTTTATATTTGAAAATTATTTACCCAAGAAAAAATACGGTTCCTTCATCCACTTCTCTTTCACAGAGGTTTACTTTCTTTATTTGGCTTCCTTTTTTACACATATGGAAATTTCTTTACCGTGGTGACTCCAAGGTCATTCGGTCAATTTTGACAATGGTTCTTCCACCCAGATCCTTCACGCCCTCTCCTCGGGCTCAACTCAAACGAATACAGCTCGACACAACAAACCTTTGTCGGCCTTCATCTCATGGGAACCTTCCTCGGCGCGCGATGTTCCTTGCAGACACAACTTTCTTTCAAAAATAGCAGTAGTCTCTCACAGGAAACAACACATCAAACAATAGCTTTCTAACGACAAATAGCAACACTCAAACAAACTGCAATTTCAAGATCGATTCCTCTTCTTTTAAAATTTAGCGACTTCCATATCCCTAGGTCTTTGGGCTCTCCAGTGATGGAGTGAGGCCCAGACCCGCTCTAATACCATGAAAAGATTAAGCAGAGACAGATTTGATGCAACACGCTACACTATTGATGTGTATTCTATTAATACGAACATGTATAGTTACACAATATGGTTACAAGATGTTCCATAGTTACCAACTCCTGTAAAGGTAAACTAACTAACTAATTAGTTAAGGATGTAATTAGGTATTTTCCTTAACAACCAAGAATGTTGTTGAGCTCCCTCTTTTTTTTTCTCCGTTGCATTGTTCGATGGAAGAGAAGAAGAGTGGTAATCAAACTTGATTGGGCATAAGAACGACAGGGAACCGATAACGAAAGAACTACTTTTATAACACTAGCAAATTCAAACTGTGTGTTGGCTCTGTACACATTTCACCAAAAATTTCAGTACCGCCTGGTAGATAGTTCATGGTTGTGTTCCTACTAAGAGGTCGAAGCATAAAAACTTGTTACTCTTCTTCGTTGTAGGTAGGTAAGTAGACCGTCTTCATTCTTTGTGGACATGTAAGTCCCTAATTCCATATGTTACTATAGAAAATCAATTAAATGGAATATATGCATTCAAGAAGAGAAACAATCTGCATCAAAGTAGTTGAAAATTTTGATATAGCTTACTCATGGGTTTAAAGCGCCAATGGCCTAGATTGTTGGTTGTTTGAAAATCACCAATGACCTAGATTTTTGGTTGTTTGAAAAGCACCAATAACCTAGATGATTTTACATATTGTTATCACTTTAGTATAATTAGGACAAATTAGGACAAATATTATAGTAATGACAGCCAAGTGGTGAGATTTGTAACATATTGCATTGGGAGCTATGCATCTATGTATGTGAGTGTACAGATGCAGTTTTAGCATATACCATTCTAGAAGCGTTTCATTGGTGAATATCCCTGTTGATCCACCCATTGTTGATGTTGCTCCTTCCCCTATAGATGGAATTGAATCCACTACATCTGCATTTTTAGGAACTATTACTAGGTCAATCACTGAATCAATGGGTGAAGCTTCAACTGAATCAATTGCAAATGGAACTTGAACTATTAATAGGGCTAAGGATATGCACTAATAAAGATCATTGAAATTCGCTTCACACTAATAAAGAACATTAAAATTCGCTTCAAGGCCCTTCAAATTATCTCAGTGTCGGCGGTGAACTGAAACACTGTCGTAAAAGTTTTTAGAAATATTGTTGTAAAAGTTTTTATGACAATTGTTTAAAAATCAATAGAGTGAGTAAAGCTATAAGTGTGTCCTTTTGGCAAGGATTTATTTTAGGTTCCATGAAAATGTTTATGGTTTGATGAAGCTTTAAAGTGTTTAAAATGATAATGAAGGGAGTAATGCTCATTGTATTAGAGATAGAATATTTTTATGTTTAAAATGTTTAGGTTTATTAGCATAAAAATGTTTAGGTTCATGAGTCATTAGGTTTTTTAGACATACAAATAGAATATTTAAATATGTTTAAAATGTTTAGGTTTATTAGCATAAAAATGATTAGGCTCATGAGTCATTAGGTTTTTTAGAAATACAAATGTTTTAATCAATAGGTTTCATTCTTAACTATTAGGCCCAGGCCCACTCAATTATTAGGCCCATGCCCATTCAAGCATGGTACATATTCTATTTCATTTTTTATGAATATATTTTTAAATGTTATATGTCAACTCCATACTCATAATTGAAGGTACTACACATCTTTTGAAATGCAAAACACATAAGGTATATTATGAAGGTATTACTCATATATGCTAAAAGAATGTTTTACTTTCAATTACTTTATATCTCTTTATTACACATCTTTTGAAATATAAAACACATCACTTATCTATGAAATAAGAATGTTTTATTTTTAGTTATTTTATATCTCTTTATATATAAAATTGATATAAAATTATCTTACTTAAAGTGAATATTGAAATATCTTATTTACGGTTAGTATTGATTTTTTTTGTTATTATTTTTTTTTAATGTTATATATAAACATCCAAAATAATTACACATCTCCCTTACACTAGGTTGTAAAATGTTCATTTGAACATAATTAAACTCATCCTAATTATTATCAACATTATTTTAAATAAATCAAAAATCATTTGGAAAAATTCTCTTACTCATTGTAACAAAGACATAACAACCCTAAAACCAAGGCTTTGGTTTATTTTGTAATTGAATTGTTTCTCTTACTCATTATAACACAAACATAAAAGTCCCTAGGTCATGCTTTGGTTCATTTTGTGATTGAATTGTTTTTTCCATAGGAAATGCACAATTATATTTTGAGGTTTACATAAATTTGTGTGGTCCATGTTTAACTGTCTTTTTGAGTCTGCATTATGTTTGATGCTAGAAGAAATGTTTATGGCTTTTCAAAATGAAATAGAATGTCTTTTGCTAAAGACTTAGTTTTAAAATATTGCACGCTTTAACAATTATAATTTGAGTGGGTCTAATGGTTAAGAATATGTCATTCCTTCTAAAAAATCACGTATTCAAATCTAGAGAGATACAACATAGAGATACAACATGTACAACTCAATAAAATAGATGACCAACTCAATAGAATAGACAACCAATGATATGTTTTTTACAATTTCATTTATAATTAATCTATCACCATAATATAAACAGTAATAAGTTCATAAAATAAAATGTTACAATTTCATTTATAATTAATGTATCACCATGATATAAATATAAATAGTAAAATTTATAAAATAAAATGTTACAATTTCATTTATAATTAATCTATCACCATATGATATAAATAATAACAAGTTCATAAAATAAAATGTTACAATTTCATTTATAATTAATCTATCACCATGATATAAATAGTAACAAGTTCATAAAATAAAATGTGGGACAGGGTACTAGATAGAGGGTACCAAAACAACTAGAGTATTTAATGAAAATGCCCAAATAATATTTATAAATTTAAATAATTAAAAAAAATATTAACATGCTATCACTGAGAAAAATAATTGTATATTTGAAAAAATACATAGTTTTTGTTTGGCTACTATCCATTAACACATTTAAACCATTCAAAATTTATCAATTCTCAATATAAAAACTTTTAACTGGCTATTCAAATGCAACATGTACTCTCACTTGAGATGAAGATCTCCAGCTCTCCTCCAATACGATAGTTCTGCTAGAAACTGCAACCTCTTTCCTTCCTCCCCAGCTTTTGGTAGTGGTATTTGGACTTTCACCGTTTCAAGAACAGGGGCGCTCTCGAGCAAGCATCCCAACATACCCATTTCCTTCTCACCAAATTTATTTATATCTACACTCACCATTCGAATATTGACAAAATGGGTGTTTACAGATGCTGGAACGTGCTCTCGATCTAACTCCAGCATAGGACAACAAAGCAAAATTCAATCATCTGTTGCAGCGAACAAGCCAGCTCAAAGAACAAGTGAAAAAACATAATAATATCATAAAAAATCTTTCTTACCAAAACAAACATGCCTGTCGTCTCCAGACGTTCAAGATGAGAGAGGCTCTGGAACAATTTGATTATTCAGTTAGGTCATTTCCCAACTATTACTGGAATTCTTTAAGATGACTAAAATTATTTTCTAATTAAATCACTAAATCCAAGTTCCCATCCCAAAGTTTGTTTAAAAATAACCAAAACTTTTGGAATGAAATAGCAGGGTTCCATTAAACCAAAGAGGAGTGGGATGAAAAGGCTTGGGACCTAATAAACTAACAGGGTTGAAAGATGGACCTGAAAACTTTATTTGAATGGAAAGTTCCAAAAAATTGTTTATAGCTATAAGTTTTAATATTTATTATTTGAATTTTTAGGAAGTTGGTTCTACTGTATTATTTTCCAACAATTGTAATAAATCTTATCACACCATTCTTCATTCACAATCACACCTTCTGCACGTTGCACAAACATGAATCTATAATTTTATTAAGGATATGTGAATTGGAGGATATCAAGTTGTAGATTCATGCTTGTGCTATCGTGGCTCCAATCTGCTACATAATCTTGTGGTTTCCATTGTTCTTTCTTCTCCTTGACCTGTACTCATATTTGGATGAAAGTACTTGTCCACATATTCGAAATATCCTTGAATCACAGTCCTTCATGAATCAAGCACATGAGAAAATGTCATTTTCTCTCCAAAAATATATTACTCCTTCACCTTATCCTTTCTTTTATAATCTTGAGTTATGACCTAACCTTAATATTCAAAGTGATTAGCTATTGAGATTAAATATCACCACACTTGATATGAATGGCTAAATTTAATTCACCAATGCTAATAAATTTAACATTTCATTAAATTAAACTCAACTAATTAATAAAAGAACATTACTTTAATAATTTCTTTAATTAATGTAAACTACTGAGGTAGAAGGTTTTGGATGACTTCCACACGTGTAGACACTTAGACATGTTCATAAGTATGTATTTGATGCTACAGACATCAACACTCCCTATTACCGAGAAAGGTACTTCTGGAAGAGCCACCTGGAATTGGTTATCGCTCTAATCTTGAGATAATGTCTGGCACATCATTTTGCTCCATGGAATCCCTCTAAACTTGCCGGTCTACTACTTGCTAAACACTGGAAGACTGAGAATCGATGATGCTACTCATTAGCACCATGAAATTTGGAAACTTCTTTGGAGGCCTTCTCTCCCCGAATGTGATTCTAAGAGACTCAACCTACTCCTAAGCATCCCTCAATGTCAATTCATACCAACTGGGTATTCCAACAGAATTGGAAGGGGATAATGCTTCATCCCTATGTGAAAGTTAAATCCATGAACTTGAAGTCTCTAAACTCTATTCTCCCTTTGGAGCCTTCTTCTCCTCATCCTCTGCCATTAACATTGATCCATTCACATATGAATGGATAAGATCCAATATCCCCTTGGAGCTACAATTTATCTTTCCCTACAACATGTATAACATTCCCTCTTTAACCCCAATGCTCACCGTTGTGTCAGGGATAGCTCCCTTTGGATATATGAGTACTTTCCCTCCCTTGAAAATGATGGAAAAACCTTTTTCCTTGAGAAATGATACTGAGAGAAAATTCTTCTTTAGTTTTGGTACATAAATCACATCCTAGTCCTCAAATGAACCTCCTAACTCGAGATGAACCCATATACTTCGCTCCCCCTTCACCGTATACTTGGTATCATCACCAAGCTCCACATGGGTCCATGAGTCCTTCTCTATAAGACTGCTAAATTTCTCCCATGCTTTTTTCATATGATGAGATTCACCACTATCCAAGTACCAATCACTCCTTGTGTTGGTGTTGGTACAGAGGCAGGAGACCAATGAGAAGTCCTTCTCATTGGTCTCTTTCCTATCTACCAACACCAACATAAGGAGTGCTTGGTACTTGGAGAATCCTTCTCAAAATTTGTTGCAAACTCATGTGTCTGTGTCTCTGCTCAAGCTATTGTTTGCATCTTACCTTTCCCATTATTCTTATTTGGACACTGTGATGCATAGTGACCATACTTGTGGCATGCGAAGAACTTGATTTTACTCAATTCCTTCTTCTTACTTGGCTGTGATGTACCTCCATCATTGCTACCCTTATTGTTTGGAATATTTCTTTTCCTTTCCTTGTCTTGTCTCCATCACTAAAGTTTTGAATTTTTTTTTGGAAACAAAGCACTTACGAAAGTTCATAGCTTCATTTTCAATAGTAGTTGCACCAATCCATGCCATAAGAGCAAGTGGTAAGAGTTTACAGTGGGGAAAGAATTAGCAGAAGGATTTTGATGAATTGAAAAAAAGATTAGTGGAGCACCGATTCTCGAATTACCAAGCTTGCAAAATACTTTCAAAGTGGATATAGATGCAAGTGGGTATCCCATGAGAGAATTTTTAATACAAGAAGGAAGGAATCTATACTATCATTATGAAATATTTCATGGGCAATTCTCAAATACCCAACCTATGACAAGTAACTCTACGCACTAGCTCAAGTTGTCAAGAAGTGGAAACACTATCTAATGGGAAAAGAGATCATCATCCACACATATCACCAGTCACTAGAGTATTTATAGGCACACAGTAAGATACAAAAAATTAGACATTACAAGTGGATGGGGTTTTAACAACAATTTCATTTATACATCAAGTATAAGAGGGGAAACAAAAATAGGTCGAAAGACATGCTTTCAATGCCACCCACATCCAAGATTACAACTGTAATACTCATGTTTCCCCCAGTTTGTAAATATAACTATAGTTGTCCAAGAGACTATGGAAGACTAGATATGTGTGAATGTTTGATTTGATGAAACTTTGTATAAAAGGTCAATCTATGTATTTTTTGTTATTAATATAAAATGGATAAATGTTGCATAATTGTTGAAAGGGGAGTTTTCCAAGATAGACCATGGATGCTATGAGAGAGATGATGAAAGGGAAACCAAGTATGGTTGATATGACCCTCACTAGACCATTACCTACTAGGTTTAATTGCTCAACAAGCCTCTGAACCATAAATGAATTACCATTCAGGTTGGTAGTTGGAAGACCATCCTCAAGAGTTAATGATGAGATGGGGTAGCGTACCCATTTGTAAGGCTTCTAGGGTTGACCACGAGTGGGGATTAAGACCCAAGTGACCTTGTTGAGGAAGGAAAGAAAGGAGGGAATTCAGGGCACAAAGGACAGAACTGCGAGGAGAGAAGAGAAAAGGAAAAACACTCTCCTGATAAGGGAAGTGGATATAATTTGCATTTGAAGTAGAGAGAAAATATGAAAAGAAAGATTTTTTTGCCTATAAGACACCCGTGGTAGGGTTTCACTACAATATGATAAATGAGGTTGATGAGTGACTGAGGAAGTACTTGTGTAGACCTCCTTGCTTGGAGCAGAGAAAACCAGTTGCCCAGTTTCTGTGGGAGAAGGAGAGTAAGCTTCATCCCTGACTGTTGTGGAGAAAAGAAAAAGAATCTCTCTCAGAGAATCATGGTCTAGCTCGGGGGTGGCTAGTGGTAAATCGAGTAGGAGTGGCTATGCCTATGGTTGGGAGGAAACATGTACCCCTTTCATTTTTAGTTCTGATAAGTATTTTCATACTTGGTGCATTATATTGGATGTGATGATGAAATGCATGTGTTTATTATTCTGTCTCTCAGTATATGATCAGTTATTAGAAATTATCTTTGATTCTTATAAACTTTTATATCTATGTGATATTGGACTTATCTCAGTTTAATTATTAGAGGGTCATGGGATGTGATTCCATAGGAGAGTTGGGGTAGGATCAACTGGAATGTCTAAGTCCTACAAACCCTATGGATTTTACTCTAGCGGGAACGTTAAGTCTGAATTCTATGGGAGAAGGGTGTTTTTACCTTAGACTTTTCACACATCTGACCGAGGGCTTGTGCCCGTGTCATTAACTCCCTTTGCTGTGAAAACAGATTCATGCTTAGCCCATAAGTTTTCCCAAAGGACCCATGCAACTAGGGCCTAGGAACCATGTGCTAGTTTCATAGAAATTATCTCTTTCGGGTTCGAGACTTTGGGACTTATGACTCCACAATCCTCAAAAGTAGTCGAAGGGATAAGTCATCAAACAACGAGGACCGTCGGTTTGGGGATCTAATATGGATCTCTCTCAGATGCTAGATTGGGAATATGAGGGGAGGCGTTAAGTTCTTTGGTGAGGTATTAATTTGGGGGATTTGGAAAGATCCAATGCCGAAACTCTTGAATACCAGAGTCGCAAAGTAAATATGGACCGTTGAAATGGAGGGACCATCGATCCTTGGATCCTTTGAGATCCTTCCAAACCATCGAGCTAAGGGACCCAACTTTCACTACCCGACTAACTAGGGATGCATCATGGAGAAATGAACGACCCATCCTCATTCCCCATCAAGTGATTGACCGTGAAATAAGATCGTTGGATGAGGGGCTACGTGGCAAGCGATACTGTAGTTCGAAGATTCCGTAATTTGGAGGAAATATGTCAATATTTTATGAAGTATGAACAAATTGAAGTCACGAGTGTCAAAGTGAATCTTGATCGTTGGTAAAAAATGACACGTACTGCAAGATCCAAGAGTCTAGAGGCTTGGCTCTTCGAGGAATTTGCATTGAGAGGATTCGGTAAGCTCCAAAGCCGAAGCTACGAGGTAATAGGAATTGTGGCTCTATGGATCTACGTGGGATATTACAGACTGTTAGATCGAAATACTGAGTAGGTATCCATCTCTGATGATGTGGATGGATGACATCATCCTGGGTGACGTGGACATGCTTGACGTGTGCCATGTGCCACCTAGTTTTGGACATTTCACATACCCATTGTGCCTGTTAGAGCATGACATGTGTCACCTTGATTTGGGTTTTCCATAGACCTAAAAAGGCCATTGGAACACAACTCGTGTAACCATTTGGTAACGACACATGTCACCCTTATTTCCCTAATGCTAAAGTCACGAAGCGATAGTACCCATAGATCCGAGGAACCTTTAGGAACTACCCTAGCCGTCAAATGTATATTGTATTTGATACTTTGATGAAGTCTTATTTCAGAGGTTTGTGTGTGTGTATACTCTAGAATTCCCAAATAGTTGAATCCCGAAGTTGTTGTGGGTTGTCGATATTTAAAGAGAGTTGGGACCGTTGACATCCACATAAATTTCGAGACTTACTGAAAGCTCCAAAGCGCCATCGCAAGATCCTTTTGAGTTGGCTCCTGGTCATAGCCTACGATCGTATGCTATTTCCACAGGAAGAAAGGGGATAAGGTCATATTTTAAATTTAAAAAGAAAAGGGGGCTTTGGAAAAGCATCCACGGGTCTTTTACTGGTCCTGCTCATGGAACAAAGAACATAGGAGAGGTAAGGGAGAAGACCCAGGAACAAGATGGACCCATGTTGTCCTTGACTAATAACACCCGAGGAACTTTGAGAGGCAACATTTTGCAAGGTCAAAACTCATAATTCATCATGATGTCAAACGTTAGGAGGATCGTGGTGAGTAGAACCAAGGAGATCTTAGATTTAGGACTTGAGATAGTTAAGGGAAAACAAAATTATGATGCCCATTCCCTTAAAAGAATAGTTAGGCGTCGAGTTTGTTACAAATTGGTATCAGAGCATGGAAACATCACTTTGACTCCTTGGGCTCATGCACGAGTCATATAAAAAAAATATTAGAGGAATATAAGGGGTAACACCCTATTTTATCCATTCCTAAGAGTCTTAGTAAACCTCTATTGAAGAAAGGAATGAGACCTTTTAATATTGATAGATGTTCTGGAAAATTGCACTGTATGCTACCAATGTTTCCAAATAAAGAATTGACTTCACCTTGCAATGATATGTGTTGTTCATGAATTGGTAGATTAGTAACTAACATAAAATGTTTTATCTGCACTCAAGTAGTCGGTGAACAATAGGATAACTTTAACGTAAAGGATGGTGACACATCAGGAATTGGGGGAGATATCCAACAATAGAGAGGAAGAATCTGATGAAATGAGGGTGGTGCAAACCCCTCCAAATTTGGTTGAAACTATAAGAATCCTCATGGCATAATTATAGACTTATAAGGATGACAGTGATAGGTTGATCCAGGAGCAATAAAATAAGACAAAGATTAATGCAGTCCTACGACAAATTCTATTAGATATACAAAGGTAACTGCAACATGGTAAAATTTCCATTCATGTGGACATGACTGATACTAATAAAACTCCAACTCCACTTGAGATACAAAAGCATGGTCCAGAAAGTGGCCACACCAAGAGGAGAACTTGAAAGAAGGCCCAACATGGAGCCAATAAACGTTCAATGTAATATTCCTCTCGTGAGGACACTTGCAACTCCAAGGAATCTTCTAATGGAAACACTATTTCCCATTCTCGGATAAGAGGAAAGAAGAGGAAACATTCCAAGAGTCGTGACCATGAAGAATTCAAGAAATCCAAACCCCCCACCTTCGATGGAGAGATTAAGAAGGGGGAAAAATAAAAAATTTGGCTACTCATTCTAAAGAAGTACTTTAGAGTTCATGACTACTTTGTGAACTTAAAGGCTTGGATAACCATTTTCAACTTGAATGGGAAAGATTCCATTTGGTGGGAGGACCTTAGGAATGTGAAAGGGATCCATGAGAGGGACTTGGCATGGAAACAATTTGAGAAATACTTCAAAACGAAGTATCTTTTAGAAAAGTATTTTGATGGTGTTAACACATATAATTGTAGGGGTCAAAAAGTCATTTCAGTCTTTGTTTTTGAGTCATAGGTTCTTATAGTTTTTATGATTTCTTGCTATAGCCATTTTTCAATTTTTTGATTTAAATAAACCAAGTTAGTTTGTCCTTGGTATAGGGTCTTTGGGTTTTGTATTTTTTATCATGGCAAGGAGTGATAAACCCTCATGAGTCACATCTTTGAAAATCCTTATTATCACCTTGACATGTCACCTCCATGATTGTATGAAATATATCTAGCTATCACCTTTTATCCGTTCAACTATCAAGTTAGTTTTAATTTGAGCGCTACTAGCTCACTAGGAGAGTTCATAACGTACTAAAGTGCTGCATTCATTCATTTCCATCATTACCTTTTTGTCATGCTATGGTATTTCATTATTTTTAGATCCCTTTGTAACAAATTTTTAGGGATCAGGTCTTTGGACATCCTAACAGTCTCCTCTAAACATGCAAATCTTGTTTGAATAAGGTGTTATGAACTGGTAGACAGGCGTTGAGAACTTCGTTGTGAACTCATTTCCTATAGTAGAGTCTTCTAAAACATTTATCATAACTTTTGAAAGACGATGTGGTTTTTTTCTACTTTTTTTTTTGGAGGAGCATGATATTGACATTGACCTACTGACCAAAATTCAACCCAACCCAATTTGGCATTTGAGAGATAAAATCAAAACACCAGTGCACTGCAAACTAGAGCTGCAGACTGGATGAAGAGGAGCATTGGAGGTTGGATAGTTTGCAAACACTTCTGGTCAAATTCAAAGATTTCATAATCAATCCTAGATATCCCTGGCACTCCATGAGATGACTCATCATGTTTGAGGGTTGAGAAAGGGGTTTTGGCTCGTTTTCATATTGGCGTTGCAAACTGTGTTGCAAACCCTTTGTTCTAGGATTGCTGAACTTTCATATTTTGTATCCTTTCAAATTTATCTTTTAAAGAGTGAATCTACACCCCTCTCACACTTGAAATATGTGGTTGATCATATCTAAACCAGGTTTTAAGATTGCACATGTTTTTAACT
This sequence comes from Picea sitchensis, assembly GCA_010110895.2. Taxonomy (NCBI): domain Eukaryota; kingdom Viridiplantae; phylum Streptophyta; class Pinopsida; order Pinales; family Pinaceae; genus Picea; species Picea sitchensis. The sequence goes on along the minus strand of SNQJ01S0046619.1, from coordinate 68,791 downwards.
GATATTAACATTGATAAAAACCCTGTTTTGATTGAGAGTTCACTTTCACACACCAATTGTCATAACAAATGATAGAAAGAAGCCAAGAAATGATTATAGATGTTGGCCAAGGCTGCTACTAGGAGATCTAGAATCAAGAAATAAATATGTTCAACCTTCAGATTCTACACCAAATTTTGTCAAGTTCATTTTTTGTACCTTTGCCACATTTTTGGGTGATGACCATGTTTTTCCAAACATGATTATCAATTTGGGTGCTTTCCTTTAGTCAAGATCATCAAGATTATGAAGTTTACAACATTCTTGGGACACCTGATAGAGTTTTGAAATGATAAAACATTGGAAAAAATGAAACCGGCAGCTAAAGAAGAGTTCACAACACCTGAACTCACTCGCGTTGCAAACTAGTATTTATGGCATTTTTTTAAGAAATTAGCACACAATAGAGGATATGTTGTAGCTTGCCCATTAAATCAATGTTTATTGTTTAAGCAATCTTTATCTATTTATCGAAGGGATCTCTTTACAATGTATGCTCTTCCTTTTTTCATATTCACCATGCTTCTACTCATCGTTATATATCCCTTTTGTCTGATATATAGTTTGATTTCCTTTGATATGTAGGATGTTGTGACTCCTTTCTCAATGGAATGCTTCTGCTCACAGTTTTTTGCCCTCTCCATTTCTTTCCCAGTCTTGTTGATCCACCTACTAAAACCAATTTAATCCATTTATATTCTGATGGGTAATGGGTTTACACTTACAATAGTCTAAGTGTGACTCTCAGTGCTAATAGGCTATAACCTCCTTCATGCTTTCTCTTGCTTCTTCATCTGCTTCGAGGGATAAGTGATTTGTGAAAAAAATGCCATGTTTGGGCATTAACCTCGCAAATTTAAACATAAATCATAGTTACCTTGTCACATCAAGTCTTAAATTCAGGAGTGTAAATGCGGTCTGCACAATCTACCACAAAATCTACACCATTCTTAGGATTAAATGCAATGACAACTGGCGGCGTAGGAGCAGATTATTTTGTAGTTCATCGACAAATTCAAATTTCAACGGTTGGTCGGTGCACGGGATCGTGGTGTAGGTTGCGCAAAAATTTAATTTGTCTATAAAATCGCAAAATTCTATCTCATCTCAGTTGGAGGTGTCCCATCAAATTACCTAGCCTTTTCATATTTACCAGAAACTAGTATAATCAGTATCAGAGATAAGCAAGATCAAAAATCAATCAGGGTTGTCGACATCAATGAGTAAAGGTTCAAAATAAAACCATGAGTTCAATGTTCTAGCGATCAGCCGATAGTTAATGAGTGTATCAACATCGACGAATTGTCTTTGACGTTGTTTCATTGGTGCCTCTAGGAAAAAGTTCTGATGTTGAACCAAAACTGCCCCACGATGATGACGTGGAAAAATAGATATGAAACAAGGGACATCAAAAGATGATGTGGGTAATACCCAACAAATACATACTATATACTCAGAAAAACAAGTGGCGGTTAATTTGACCCATGGGGCGTGAGGAGTTTTTCTTTTCAATGTTGATGATTTTATTTTTAACACAAGTTACCATTCCCTTTCTCCCTCTTCGTTAATGCCTATGATATATCATAGATTGGCAATTGTTGATTCCTATGTTGACGGTTTAACTTTCGGATTTTTCCGATGTCGATGGTACATCAACAATTTTATAAAACTTTTTTGTATGCCAGAATCAACAATTGACGTTCCCTTTCTCCCATTTTTTAGATGCCAATGGTACATCGATGATGATCGATTATGGAAAGGTATTCGAGTTCCATGTTCTTGTGCACATTCACTTCCATTATAACCAGATTCTGTGTATACTTTATTAGAGCTCTGTTTTAAAATACAAGGGGTTGTGAAGTCTTTGGTCTATGGTACGCCAACTATAATATTACACAATGATTGAATTGAATACAATGGTTGCTTTCACAAGATACTTGATTTCATCACTATGTTTTTTTTGTAATAAAGGATGTATTTGAATTGTTATTCAATATATATAATCCAATTGTTAATAGGAACATAACAATTGGTTCTACCATTTATTTATGCACACACACACACACACACACACACACACATATATATAGTTAATTATATATCTATAACCATATTTAATGGCCAATAGGAACATACAATAATTTTTATATCTTTGTATGTTTGAACACACACACACACACACACAC